>JBBPML010000119.1:0-68488 GCA_038090275.1 Austroboletus novae-zelandiae | reverse complement strand
GCGGAGATAAGAGAAAAAGGGAATAATGAAGTGGCTCAGGCGGGACTCGAACAGCGAGAGCAGTGTCTGTAGAGAAGCTAGGATAAGGGTGAAGGGAAAAGAGTAGGGGTATAAGAGGATCGTAACAGTCCCCAATTCGCTTCAGCCTTCGCCAAGGAGCTCTCCCAACTCCTCGGATACTCCCTCGCCCTCTCCACCGCCTACCACCCCCAAACCGACGGTGAAACCGAACAAGTCAACCAGGAGATTGAAATCTATCTCCGCATCTTCTGCAGAAGCAATCCTTCCTCCTGGTCCGAATCGGTCCCTCACGCCGAATTCGCTCACAACCACCGCCCTCACTCCGTCACCGGCCAATCTCCGTTCTACCTCATGATGGGGTACGAACCACAAGCACTCCCCGAAATCTTCGCTCAGTCGAAGATCCCCGCCCTCGAAGAGCGTCTCCGCTCCCTCACTGCTGCCCACAACGAAGCCCTCGCTGCACACGAGCTCGCCAGACAAACCATGGCCGCTCGCTCCAAGAAATCCTTCACCCCCTTCGCCAAGGGCGACCAAGTCTGGCTCGAAGCCAGGAACCTCAAATGCCTCGTTACCAACCCCAAATTCGCATCAAAACGCGAAGGCCCCTTCTCTATCACCGACGTCCTATCCCCCCTGACGTACAAACTCCGCCTCCCCCATACCTGGAAGATACACCCCGTCTTCCACGCTTCCCTCTTATCGCCCTATCGCGAAAACCGCGTGCACGACCCTAACTTCCCAACACCCCCACCTGACCTTATCGATGGCCAGGAAGAATACGAGATCGAAAAGATCATCAAACACCACGGGTCCCCGATGGCCCAACAATACCTGATCCGATGGAAAGGGTACTCCGCCGAAGAAGATTCCTGGGAACCTGAATGGAACCTACGGAACTCCACAGATATCCTGAACGGATATAAACAACGACACAACCTCTCCCCCTCTCAAACTGTTTCCATCATATCCACCATGTCCTTCCCCACCACCCCCACCTCCGACAACGCCTCCGACATCGTCAAAACCGGCTGGTCATCCACCGCCAATGCTCAGGACCAGCTAGATCCCACCTACGAACCTCCCGTCCCCTCTGACGACGTCTGGGCCAGATATACCTGGTCTTCCCCTGCTTCCCCCGTTCCCCTCCTTGATCGACTTTCAGATCGACGCGCCCCAGTTAACCACCCTCCGCTGTCCTTCCCCACTCATCCCTTCCCCCTCGACCGAGACCTGGTCGACGTCACCGCCCATCAACTACGCCGTCTCCCTCTCTCCCGCGCCCTTTTAGACACCATGGAACCGAATTCCACCTTCACACATCTGTACAAAACCTTCCTCACCATGTCGCGTATCCTCCTCACCACCTCCGCCCCCACTGCCTCCGCCGAGACCGCCGCTTACCGCTCCCACCTCTCCCACGTCCTTCATACTCTGGAGAATCACATTATCCAGACAATGTATCAATGCGATATGTTGGCCTTCGTCGCGGAGGTAGACTCACACCTCCGTCACCCCTCCCCGTCCACCTTTGTCACCGCTCCAGAATCACCTCCCATCTTCGCGTCTTCCTCCCCCCTCAATGAAACGGAACTCCATATCCTATCCCGCTTCAACCGTCCACGAGTCCCATCCCCCCGCCCTCATGCCGCTCTCCAATGCTTCCACTGCCACATGGTTGGACATATCCGTATCAACTGTCCGCGCTATCAGTGTAACAAATGCAAAGAGTACGCCCCGGGACACCAACGATTCTCATGCCCCTCGTGGCCTCGTCGCTCCCCCGTCCTCCCTCCCTCGTCCTCGTCAGGCTCCTCCTCTCAGGGATCCTACCACCGGGCCCCAAGTTGTCTCCCATTCTCTCGTGCTCGACGATCACCCATCGCCAGATGACCCGTCCGCTCCCCCTCCCCCGACATGGACCCCTACGTCTCCCTAGAAGCAGACTTCAACGACGCTGGTTCTGGTTACGGTGACTTCTAAATCTTCGTCATGGACTTGATCCTTAACCAGGGGGTAATGTTACGATTCGCGCATACCCCTACTCTTTTCTCTTCGCTCTTACTCTAGTTTCCCTATAGACATTGCTCTCGCTGTTCGAGTCCCGCCTGAGCCACTTCATTATTCCCCTTCTCTCTTATCTTCGCTTACCTATTTAGCGTGACTCATCCACAGTATCCGCAGTTGTATTGCTACTGTTATCTCTGACTCATTCCCCTTCTTCGCGATTCCATCGCATTCTATAGTCGAGTCATCCCTTTTACGCTCTGCTTCATTCTCTCTTGACTCGCCTATATAAACCTCTCGATACCCTCGATGTATTCCCTAAGTTAGACCTACCCGAATCTACCTTGATCATCGATTCCTCTCGGGCCCCCTTGTCCTCGCCTTGCTACCACATAGGCGTTCCCCTCGTCCCCCTTGTCGTCGCTCCTCCATAGCGACTCCCTCGTCCCTGCGTCACAACATACGTTGACCAGGTCAACAGCTCACGACATACCGTTGAGGCTGAGGATAGCGGATCGCCTGTCTATCAACCCTTGCCACGTCAGCTGAATAGCGATGTTAACATCCCCTCGCCCCTTGTCACTCGGGTCTACGCCTGAGCGTAACAGACGAGGGGAATGCCTTCTTGGTAGCAAGGCGAGGACTAGGGGGCCCGAGAGGAATCGATGATCAAGGTAGATTTGGGTAGGTCTAACTTGGGGAATACATCGAGGGTATCGAAGGGTTTATATACACGAGTCAAGAGAGAATGAAGCGGAGCGTAAAAGAGGTGACTTGACTATAGAATGCGATGGAATCGCGAAGAAGGGGAACAAGTCAGAGATAGCGGTATCAGTACAACTGCGGATACTGCGGATGAGTCACGCTAAATAGTTAAGCGATGATAAGGAAAAAGGAGGAATAATAAAGTGGCTCCAGCGGGACTCGAACAGCGAGAGCAGTGTCTGTAGGGGAAACTAGGGTAAAGGCAAAGGGAAAAGAGTGGGGGTATAAGCGAATCATAACAATTAGCCCTCCTGGTGGGCAATCGGTCCCCACCAACTGCCCGCTCGTTACCCAAATGTCGGCCACACATAGCCCACATTTCGCCCTACTCATTTTGGGCTTGTTATAATATTATGTTTTCCAAAGTCCTTATAGGGTGCCTCAAAATAAAATACTTTATTGTTCAGATAAGGTGCCCAAGTTAGATAATGTTAGTGAAATGTTATAATATAATATTTTGTGGTTTGACAGAGAACATAAACTTATCATAAATATTATAAGATCCTCACAAAGGCTCGCATAATATTTAATAATCTAATTCTATTTTGAGATATATTCTGAGTCACTTATAATATTGGATGTCCTGATGTGTGATATGATGGCGCCCTGTGCCTCTACTGGCTAATCAGTCACCGCACTCAGGGAGGCTACAAGGACGCCACGAAAAGCTCCAGCTTGGAAGAAGTTAATTATGTAGCTTGGATCCCAACTCGTGTACTGACGACGACTTGCTATCGTCCGAAAAGCGGCCAGTTCCGAAAGACACGGCACAAAGAGCAAAGCCTTTCTTACATAAGGCGGAACTCTCGTACCTATTAATTTTAGTCGCAGCTCCGTCGGATCCTTGTCCGGACTCCGGAGAGAACACGAAATGAATTCCTTCGTGATCCTGGTACATACAAGTAGTAATACAGGAAATTTGTGCGCAATAAAGCCGTTGCGTCTCGCGCTTACATGACTCGTCGTCGTGCCCACGTTTCATTGGTAAATGTTGATGAAATCGAACTGAAAGTACGCGTTGGTGAAAGCGCCTGGGTTGTCTGAAAGAGGTCTGAATAAGCATCCAAGGCCATATAACAACAGTCGCGTGACGCACTGTTCACATAGTCTGGAACGAGAAGCCGCGCCATGGTCATTTCCTTCCCGGGACTATGAAACGAGACTACGTACCAACGCAATCGGAGGGACATCCAGAAGAAGCGTACACGCTACCGGCCCAGTCGCCACCTGCGCAAAACGACCGAATCCGTGAGTCTGCGCAAACATCCGGCAGGAAATACGCACAGAAATCGATGTTGATAATGATATTGTTAGGACCAAAGTGGCTCGCCAAGTCACAGTCCGTGTTGGGAAAGTACGCAGCGGGCACTCCCTGTCAAAACAATATGATTCGCGAAAGAACCGAACTGTATATGACTTACCCAGTTGTTCGTGTTGACGGTATGGGCACCGCTGGTCGCATCGCTAGGCGCCGATGCATCGCCGCGTTCCCAGAACCAGATGCTGATATAGTTATTTGTGCGCTCTATAGCATACCTACACATTTTTTAACCTTCGAGACAGCTCATTGACCATGAAAAACTAAACACATACCATCCACCGCCGATGTTGTTGAAACCCGGACCGAAGCTATTGTTGTCCTCGGTAAGCTTTACGCCACATCCCTCATTGCCGTTGACTGACAGCGACGAATGACGTTTAAACTAACACGAGTAATTCGACAGCGATCACGTACCACTCGTATCGCAGTCTGTAGAAATAGTCGTCCTAGGTAACCGTTGAGAAGCAATGACCTAAAATATAGGCTATCCTCTTACCCGAGCTGGGAGACACCAGAAGCAGGGATTGCGCAATCTGAGATCAATCAATGACGTCAGTACAAAATAGTGGCGCACAGTAAGTTTGCTGACTAGGACTCGTATGGAGCGTCGACTGATTCGGTGTCTCGTTATTCACACCCTCGACAATATCGACTTCGCCCTGTAAGGCTGTTGAGTGACAGCAAACCTAGAAAACGTCTGGAAAGCGTACGTCGTAAGGCCAGTCGGACTCGTTAGTCTCCCACACGGCCTAGATTTAGATCAGCTCCACCTCCTTTATCCAGGTATCCGAGACACGGAAGCAAAACTCACCGGCCACGTACTATATGCATCATTTAGAAATGTAGAACGAGGGTCCAAACTTCAAAGACATTGAAGACTTACCCACATCCTTGAGGCATGTGTGGCATATCGAACCTAAAAGGAAATGTTCGTCATCCGAATAAGCCTACTAACGGACATCCCATACACAGCGACGTGAGTGCTAAACTGGTTGTTCGTACGAATTCGAACCGAGTTTCGTCCGGGGCCGCTGGCAGAAAGCACGGTAGTATCGTCTGCACGTATGATAAAAGTATCGCTCGTAGCGTAGCTGAGGTTCAAGTTCTGAGCGGTTGCTTGATCGACGTAGTTCCTAGAGTAGACCGTGCGTAAGAAATGTGTCGCAAACAAGTATAGTGATACGTACACGCGACCGTCAGTGGGGTCAGCGATAGCCTCGAAGTTGAAAGCATTGTAAAAGCCCTCTCCAACGATATTCTCACTCAGGCTATATGTCCCACCTGCCAACACAGATCCGGCAAGGAATGCGAGAGTGAGACCACTGTTTGCGATGAAGGACTTCATGATGGACATGAAACTGTGCCACGAAGGGGGATGAAGACGATTTCATATGCCCCCGCATTTGTATTTATGCATTCCATGGGTCAACGGAGGATGCCAAACTGGAGACATGGAGACAAGGTACGGCGACTGATCGATGATCGTTGGCGAAATGTACCATGTGGAATGGAATAGAGTTTGCTTTCACTTTTCCCGGATCCGTATGGCTAAATGCGCTAGCACAGAGTCTCAGATGGGGAGTTAGACTTTCCGGGGACACTTGTGTGCGCCAGCGAGTGCGGAGTGTCATCGAACACAAGAAAGGAAACGCACTATTGTAATCACGACGATGGTCGCAAAAAACCTGGCAGAACTTTTCCAAAAGGGGACAGTTTGAGTGATCAAAGCACGTGGTCATCAGATGTGAAGAGAAGCGACGCACGATTCCAGTGCTCTGTGATCACCTGTACGACCGAATCATGCGGTATTGACGAGAAAAATCACTCACGAGTGAGCACTAGAGTTGTGATATGCGGACTTGGTTTCAAATGGAGATGGATCCATTTTCGGCTTATGATGATGTCGTACTGAGCGGCGGGCCCGTGATCACGCAGCGTCACGATACCATGACACCTCGTGTATGCATAATCGTCTTCCGTACAAAAGATATCGCGGAAGAACTCGTGACCGAACTTTGTAGCGCAAACCATAGAAAGGAAACGGAAACTTTGCAGCATCCTTGTGACGAATTCGTATATACATACATAGACGCCTGCGTCGTTAGTGCGCCTCAACCTGGCTGTGGGGTCAAACATGAGAGCCAGTTTTTAGGAAAAACACACGTACGCGGAAAATAGATGCTTGGAAAAACTTTCTGTCAAGTTCAAGACCACCCTGAGTCAACGAGCCGCCTTCTCGACTCGGAGCTGGCAACTTGTTAAACCGTTGTACTTCAAACCACTGACCAGTTTCGACCCTCCCGGGTGAACATGTCCATTACTACGAGATCAACAACGGAATGCTAGTGAGCATTTGGAAACGAAACGACCTAGAATTCTTATCAGCGTCACGTAGTACAGTTACAGCCAGTCTGCAGCGTGGCACAGTGGCATACCAGTCGGCCAAATAAGGAAGGTGCGCGTTCCCACGACTTAGTGACATTCACTCACACATGAGGCTGAGGTTCCATGTTATTCACTATCTGTAGTATGGATCCTGCTCATTTCCAGGGACTGTACTCACACGATCAATCCGTCAACCTATGGCATTATTACTTATTGCTGATTCCCTAATCTATTACCAAGGTAACACCTGGTAGCACTCTTTGGTCACCTTGCCATGTCGGTTAGATCTGTCCAGCCAGTGCGCACATATCCCACCTGGCGAGTGGGTGTCGATGACAGCAGCCGATATTATGACAACCCTGCGGCAGGGGTTGTCTTTTTCCGAGTGCCCGCGGAGATGCGGGCGCACTTCAATGATTCACGTTCCTTACTTCCTCGACTAGTAACACATAGCCACGTCCAATTGGCGAGAATGGAGGGTTTCACTGATGAGTTGGTGTCGCATCGTAGTACTTCGACGACCTGTGGCGGTTCCATCGTCACCTGTTGCCGTAGCACGTTACGATGACCGACGTTTCGTCATAGGGGCCCCCCATTGGCAAAACTACAACCGGTCACCACCCATCGCTAGTAACTCGTCCCCATGGGTCGCGCGTCACACGGGCCAGTGATCTCGTACGCTCGTACGCGATGGCACGAACAAAGCGCAAATGATGACGCGAGTCGATACCCAATGTACTAAATACGTCGCTCAGAATGAGGGGTCTATGCCTTCCTTCTCGGCATTCCACTACTCGGGCGTCCGGAGTGCCATACCCTCGTGCAAACTCGCGGCCAGGAACGCGTCTGCGACAGTCAACAAGGCGAGAATGCGACTTCTCGAGTATGTAGGAAAACGATAGGCTTCGACGTGGAAAACGAGGCATTGACGCGAGCGACCGAATCCGAGATACCACTCGCGGGCTCATTCGATTTGGTCGTTTGTAATGCCACTGGATCAGGACGACCGCCGTGGAATGATTATGAACGAGACTGCACAATGCGACAACGCCTACCTGTATTTCATCAAATTTATCCCTGACAGTCATCTTCACGCCAATACAACGCTCCCTCGAAAGATGAACACGATATTGAGTGTCAAGTTCACAGGTCCGTCCCGGAAGCAGACTAAACCTTCTTCTCCCGCAGTGAGTTGTTATTGAGACCCATTGGGAATATCCTGACGTCAACAAACCGCCCCTTTTTTCGCCCCGTACCTGTCCCCTTGACCTGAATATCATTGAGGTACGAGAATACGACTGTCTGTCTGTCTGAAATATCTTGTATAGCTCGCGGTTTGGAAGCCGACGAGATCAGCTGCAAGCATGCCGCATACTTTTCGGACGAAGGGAGGGCGGTGTGGAGGGAAAAGCTGATGGACGCGTCGGCGAGTTGGGGATTTGCACGGCGAGGCGTCCGGAGGAGCATAAGATGGTAATCATTGACCCAAACTACGAAGCTAATTAGGACTGCAAGACAAAATAAAAGAGGAAGCTGACTAATAATATCGCCTTCGCAGTAGTTCGCGATGATGAGATCTGCAAAATGTTTGTTGACCAACATGTATCGCTTGAACGACGCGCTCTTGTAAAAATATGGTCTTGGGAGCATCTGGAACTGCACAGTGCAAACATGGGCCAGAGGACCTGAGTGACGAAAGAATCAGGTCTTGTGATTGACACAATCGGGGGTGACGAACCTGGTGACAGAATTCGTCATGGCAACTTTCAAACTTGGAGTCTGGAATCCATCCAAACAGGAACGCTGCTACATAATTCACGCATTCTGCCATCAATACTGTCGCGTAAATCCCGACCGAAAGCATCTGAACTGTTACCGAGAAGCACCGACCCATATATTTTGGGCCAATCTGTCTTTGACGCTGTCAGCGGCGGTATGTCGGACGTCGTTGAGAGTGGTCTGGAACTTGCGCGGCCGTGAAGAAAACGCAAAAAAAGGAGATAGATGCTAGACACAGGCGGAGGCAACTCTGGGGAATCGTGCAAACCGGGGCCTGCTCCGTTGGCAGAGCCATTGGAGCTCGAACTGGCGATGGGGCAGGTAACGGGTGTCGAGGTACGAGACTAATAAGGCCGGGAGCGAGCGAATACCTGGCGCTGCCGTAGGTTCACTGTCAGTAAATGAGGGTGAGAGCGCGATTGTCTGCTGGTGGCCTGTGATGGCCAGTGCATGAAGAGGCAAGATAAGGGGATGGCGGAACACGGGTGTGATATCAGATTCAACAGATACCTGGGTAAGCGCTGCCATGGGCCCATTGCTCATGGTGCCAAGAGTCCCAAAACGGTCGTATCGTCGCGGGGTACCAGCGGGTGCAACAGCGAGTAGACAAGCGGTGAAGGTAGTTTTGGGAGGTCAGATTGGGAGAGAATAAGGTTGAGCGAACTGTGAATACTTGCTGTGGACATGTCAAGGTCCATAAAAGCACCTTCCTCCATCCTCAATCGACGAAGGGAAGACGGTGCCCAGAAAGGAAACGTACGGAAACGTGACAGCGTGACACTTATCAATATTGAATCGACGATGTCCAAGTTCTCAGAGAAGGCGCTCAAATTACAAAGGTTAGACTTGCTTTTCCCCTCAAAAATATGCTCAGCGAGTATTTGTAGATAGCCCACCGTTGCCGAACCAATCACACTCAGGACAAGTATCAGCGTGGCGGTCGAAGAGTTGCAGACGATGACGACGCTGCCGTGAATGTCACTGAGGACTCGCCATGTCCGAAGTATATGTCTAAGCTGGCGTTAGAGGGCGTGCTGATTCAAGTGTCTCGCTCCTTATTTTATTGCTCATCTTCAAAGCCACGAAGAATGCCCAGAATGAAGAAAATGTGAGTCAAGAATTGACGTTATGTAATGTGTAACTTCACAAGGGTCCGTAAGTTGACTTGCTCTTCGTGAGAAATGAACAAATGATGAAATAACAACTTGTTGACTGGTTCGTCGTCAAGCAGACGAGCAAGCTTCCACGGCGTACAGCGTACAGCAGGTAAATATGAAGCACGTTTACATCATTGTAACATGGTGATGGCAGTGCTGTGTCTCCGCACGATCGTAAGTGGGACTCCATGACTACTCGGGTGCCCCGGCTGAATAGTACTTGCAGGCAGGGGACTCTAGAAAACACTGTCCAAATTCCACGGTTGTCACTACGTGAAAATTCAAAACGTCATTATTTTGGACAAGGAAAATTATGTCGGCTGTGTCACTCTGAAGCAGTGCTAGTGAAGGCCGCAGTGTTGGTCGATCGCTGCCAAAATCACCGACATTCGCTCGTTTTACTTGACAATCATGCATGATAGTCGTGCTATAATTTAATACTCAACGCAGCCACGTTGTAAGCACACACGTCAGACAATCAAGTAGAAGTTCAATTTAGGCTATAGTCAAAATCCAAGGGACGCTGTGCCGAGGGTAGAAAAATCATCACGCTGATCAGTAATCTCCATGTTCCAGTGACCATTCTATTTCAGGGTCGGGTACAATCTAATAATCTTAAACCTGGGCGATAAATTGACGCTATCTTCTCACTGCCCACCGTTAAACCTTTCCCATTCATTCCCGTATTGCGAGTAAGCCACTGGCATGGCATTAACTCGCGTTGTCCGCTCGTCTTTGCAGTGTCTTATGATAGAGCATACGTTTCTCATTCTCCTCATTCCAATGCTTGTAGCATTGTTTTACTACTCGACTCCGTACAGCCGCTCTCAGCCTATATTTATCCTCAATGTCATCTCGCTCATATTAGCCCTTATCGTAGGGGTGATCAGCGATGCTTTAAACGTGGGTGTCGCAACCTTGAAGACCTAGCTCACATTTGACCGTTTGGCACCACAGGTTCATTACGTATTGTCTCCACAGTACGGGTGGTCCGAGAGGGTACGTTAACCTCAGACTCATGCTCGACAACGAGGTTCACCGACATAACTTAGTTCCAAATGACAATCGGGTTTATGGGAAATTTCCAGATGATGTTGGTGGACACCATCTTGCTTGTTCGGCTTATTACAGTATACCCTTTGGCCCGTGTGGGCCTTGCACGGTTTGTGCTCCTCACGTTCCTTCCGATAACGCTCAAGATTGCCCGTTTCATCAACACAAGTATATTCATTTATCAATCGGAACGTATTGCGAATAGTTTGGATGATCCTCGAATGGCTCTAGAAGCAATGCTTGCGTTGCCGTATGAGAAAGTTGAGTGGATCGCACAAGTGGTGGACAACAGGTCAACATCCTGACACCCTTCCTTAATTAACCTCATGAGTTCTGATTTCTCTACATATAGTTATGCATCCATTGCTTTCCTGTGGACCATTTGGTGGTCGAGATACGATACCAAGTCAGCTGGACTGATGAAGATTAAAGCCTCGCATCAATGTGAGTTATTATTACATGCTGTCATCCTCGATGGTCTTTTTGATCTTTCCGCTCTTTTCGTAGCATCCGCGGCGAAGCGGATACAAACCCTTTTCAACCTCGCACTTTCAAATTTTATTTTACCAACTGTCATGTCCATCATACAGCTTGTGATGCTGTTCCGCCTTGGAAACTCAGGAACCCACAACCTGAACACCGTTGCATACGTGAACACCAATGCCTCTGTCTTTGGCGTCGTGTTCGCCACTGTATGGGCAGGAAAAGAACGCAGAAGGGAAACAAAGGCAATGCTGGATCTTCCTCCCGTAGAATTCGAACAGCGTCATCTACCCGAGAACCTTGCTGTGAGCGAGAGTTATCGGGGCGATCAGTTGAGCTCTACTTTTGGCGAAGATATCATGGCCGTGGATAGCCAAGGTAGTCTGCCTAGCGTCGTATTCCCTCTTCCAAGATTTGTTAATGAATAAGCTATTCATGGGTCTGTCATGTATCCTTCAGTACATACTGTCTGAAAGATCCTTCTGCATGGGCTAGTACCCTCTGAGCCACGTCGGCCCTGGGCGGTTTGTGCTTGTCACGTTCCTCCCAATAACTCTCAAGATTTCCCGTGTGGTCAACATGGCTATATACATTTATCGACTGAATAGGATTGTAAATGGATCGATTGTCTTCGGAAGGCTTGAAGATGCATTTCACGTATTATCATGTCAGAAGATCGAGTGGATCGCCCAAGTAGTGGACAACAGGTCATCCCCTTATCTCTTGATGCTGTAGCATCGCATCAGATTGATCCTTCTGTCTCTAGTTATGCATCTATTGCTTTCCTCTGGACTATTCGGAGATCGAGAGTTAAAAGCTCGTCCAACGGTATATTGAATACTAAATCTTCCCGTCGATGCAAGTGATCTAAATACTGTCAATCTCGATACCCCTTTTTGACTCTTTCCAGTGCCTCCTGCAAAGCGCATCTGGCAGATGCTCTTCCGCCTCGCACTCTCGAATTTTGTCATACCGACTGTCCTGTCTATCATACAGCTCGGTTTGATCTTCAGAATTAGCGATAGGGATGTAGTCATCCTCAACGACATCGGGTTCATAAACACCATGTTCGCCGTCTTTGGTGTCGTCTTCGCTAAAACATGGGCAGGAAAAGGGCGTAAACAGGAGGCAAAAGAGTCATCAGACCCTCTTCCCGTAGAACATGAACAGAGAACCCCACCCGAAAACCTCGTTCTCGCCACGATCTCCGAAAGTCGGCAAAGCGATACCATGAGCGGTATGTTCGACAAGAACATATCTACTCTGGACATTCGAGGTAAAAGTGACTTGCTTTCTGCCTTTTCATTATCAAGATGTTTGATATCAGACGCTCATTAACATGTTTGGTTCTAGACGCACGCGTAATCCAAATCCAAACTGCACCTGAACTTACAGACCAAGATAATTTGGAATCGGAAAAGAGCAGATTACAAAAGGTCTCCTCATTGACCCCCGAGACTCGAATCACGTGGAATGATGGATCCATTGATAGTCGAGCTCATCGTAATGCTACGTGTTCGTACTCGATTTATTGAGGTCCTGGAAAAAGATGGTAAATACCGCCACATGCAAAGTTTGAACGATGCAATCACATCGTGGAAATGCTATCGGACAAGGCCATCAGTACTGAGATATGACGCACTGCGATACCCACATGAATGGGGTTCAGCGGTGCAATGGCGTAATGTTCACCCGTTTGAAATACAGTGTCAGCGCCGAGACGAAACAAAGAGTTGAAGCGCAGCGCAATGCTTACGTTTTTATGTGACTTGGAGTAAATATTGTTTCTGGTATCAAAGAGCCTAGAATAGGGCGTGTCGCCGAGCTGGCAAAGCGTACAATGAAAAGAGCTGATCGTTCGACTTCGACTTCGATTCGCGCTACATACTGCTTGAGTACTGAAGCTAACAGCGAGTCGGAGAGAAGCTACTTTTGGATCTCCGATGCTCGCTGAATGATTTCCCACTTCCGAGGAATAGCCGGCATGTTTACCCGACTCACCAGTGCTCCACCGACTACCGGAACAGACACTCGATGCGGGGTACCAAGTATATACGTCACCGACAGGTTACAGGATCCCTAAGAGCATAGGAGCGATAGCACTGCTATGACCGAGTGTTCGATTTACAATCCAACCGCTCATTGTAAGTCATCTTCCTACTAAACCAAGTATTTTAGTTTTCCGAGTTGCAGGTCAGGCTTGCGAATCATCCATCGATTCCATCCAACTGGATAGTGTCACCGTGGGTGCTGTCTTTCGAACTTGGCGCTGCAATTGGGTGCGGAAAAACAATAGTACGTGGGAATCTATCCCTGAATAGTTACCGCCTGGTTGCCCCGTAAGTTCAAGTCGTCACGGCATTCCGTAGTCAGGTTTGATGCTTTCTTGGCTGCCTTTATAATCAAGCTGATGGGACGAACTTCAAGGTTCAACTTTTGATTGTGCACTTTGATATCATGATTTACAGTTCACTCCAGTCCCTCATGATCGGACACACGCTTTTGATATTCCTCATTCCTTTGCTGGTAGCTTTGTTTTACTATTCGACTCCTCACCTCCGCCGTCAACCAATCTTCATCCTTAACGTTCTTTCGCTCACCTTAGCGCTTTCAATAGGGATAATCGATGATGTTATAAATGTAAGTGTTGCTTTCTATGTTGATGATATAAACCGGAATTGATCAACACATTACAGATTCGTGCTTTGCTGTTACCACAATCTGCTTCGACTGCAAAGGTGGGCTACCTCAATTTCGAACGGATTATTAGAAACTGTACTCATCGTTGATACACAGCTCTACTTGGTAATGGGATTTGTGGGAAACTTCCAAATGTTGTTGGTAGACACCATGCTGCTTGTTCGGCTCATCACCGTATACTCCCTGAGCAGTGTTGGCCGAATGCGGTTTGTACTCCTCACGTCCCTTCCGATATCGCTCAAGATTATTCGTGTGGTCAATACGAGCCTGTTCATATACTACGCGAGTCGTCTCGCGAACCCAATTTTATTTTCGAAGGTGGAGTGGATCGCCCAAGTAGTGGACAACAGGTTGACACATCATACTCTGGTTCTATACGATGACTGATCTTCCTTCGCATAGTTATGCATCCCTTATTTTTTTGTGGACTATTCGGAAGTCGAGAGCCGGCGAACCGATAAGCTCCTCATCGTCCCATCAATGTAACTTCTTTCCACCTACATACTGTTCATCCCTGATGACGTTAATGTTAACTTTGATAGCATCCACGGCGAAGCGTATGCGGACCCTCTTCCGCCTCGCACTCTCAAACTTTGTCATACCGACCGTCACGTCCATAATACAGCTCGGAATATTGTTCAGCAGGGACAGCTTCAGCGAGCTTCACCTGTCTGACGTTGCTGTTGTGAACACCATGGTCTCTACCTATTGTGTCGTTTTTGCCACTGTATGGGCGGGGAAAGAACACCACCAACGAGAGGTCGAAGCATCGGCGAACCCAAGTTTCTCCGAGAATCACGAACTGCACGTGCGCCCACTAGAAGAATGGAAAGTGGCCTCGCATATTCATCGGCCGCCAACCCAACACCTGGTAATCGACGAAGATCACCAGAGCGATCGCTCGAGCTCTATCGCAGGCTTGACGTGAGCATCGACCATCAACAAGGTCTACAGACTGCCACCCTTTTCCTGTTTCTGTGATGATGCTTATTGTGTATCGTTTCAGCCCATGGCTCTGGGAAACGTGCACTGGTCCTCTACGTGCTGGGAAACGGAAGTTTATATGACGGGTCAGCGTCAGCAAACTTTCAGCTTGAGTTACCACTCAGCTACGCTCTGGAACGCTCTCCATGGCACGTGGTTGACATGAATGGCACTATCGGGATCGGCGGACATACACGGATGCCGGCGCGCACGCGTCACGTCAGAAATCTGGATGTGGCCAGAAGCATCGCGGGGCACTAAGGATGACTAGGACTCCCGGGCCACAACACCATTTATGGTGCGTTCATGACGGTGACACGTGCACTTCCGGTTGTAGACAAAATCTGGGTGGATTGGGCACGGAAGGGTTGACGATCCGGGGTTATAACGCCGTCGAAGGCTATTCTTCACATACAAACCAAACGTTCATTTCTGATAATTTATGCATCGTATTTAGTTTTACAAAGTGACGCGCTCCACCACTGAGCTCAGCGGAATCCTCATCAAAGAAGCCCCGAACGTCAGCTGAGAAAGTGTCATTGGGACTTTTCGGTGCATTGCTATGGTAAAGTAAACATGGCCAAAGGGACCTACGATCTATGCAGACCAAACCTTGGCAATCAACTCCGTTAAACCTAGTGTGGGATACAGCTTCCAGCAAGTCATACGATACGAAAACGGTAAACCCACCAATGTCATTTGTGTTGAACTGGTAAACGCCAACGAGAACGCCGACGGTCGTCGCCCTGAGTGTCCAAGATATCAGGGGTCCGAGGATGGGGAACTTGCGCTTATGGAGGTAGTCGACGAGGATGGTATCAAACTACACACCGGCGCATCAGCAAGATAAGTATCTAAACCAGACATAAATTGACGAACCCCAATGTGACTGTGCATCACGAGTGAGACACCCAAAATACCATCAAGAACAGGGTATGCTGTTCCGGATGTTACGAATGCTGCCGCAGTCATGGGAAGGAGGGACGCGGACAAAAGTCGCTCAAATGCCCAGTGGTAGGAGCCGTGGGTCTTTGAGGGAGGAGGGAAAGTTGTAGGGTCATTGACAGTTCCCTTGTAGATTGCTGTCAAAACATATGCGCATGAGAATATGGTGTTGAAGAGCAAACGAATTGTCAGACTTACGTCCCCCAGGAACGTATGGGGTCGTTGAGGCATGTCTCACTGAAATCACACTTGAGCAATAATTCATGTCGACGACGACAAAAAGCGCACCTTGAAGTGCCGAACGCAAAACATTGCGACCAGTAGTGGAAGTGAATGTTTTTGGAAGCGTAGAGCGCAACAGAAATGATGAAGACATGGCTGTCGGTGGTAAAGAACGGATCGGGGAATGTGCAGCGGGCTTATGCGCGGATAAGAAACTGACTGGGCCAATCACATGCTTCCGGTTACATCCGTTCTCGTTGATTATGTAATCACAATTATTGTCTAAATTTGAAGTTATCATATTTTTGAATTACTTATATATTATTTGTAAGCACCGACCCGTCGTCAGCGTGAATCTTCAACACTTGCTGGCTTTCGCGCCGCCATCTAATTAACCAGTGCCCGATGCGTCTCTGTCAAGGCATATCATGTTGTATGCACCGTCTTTCTAGAGCCTAATACGCGTGCCATTGGATATGGGTTACCCAAACAACCAGCGAACGGATTTGCCTAACTCGTAAAATGCGTCATGTCCAGTGGCTCGTGCAAACCAAGTACTGAGCACCTGACTTTTGGTATTCACCGTCCTTTTTGTGTTATTAAGTACTCATGCTAACATTCCCCAAGTCCTGGTTTACAGTTAGCAGACTGTATACTCACAGTTCGTTTACGAGTGATCCTTGAACACCATGGACCGAGCACGTACAGGGACTGATCGATCATTGTTTCCAATACGTCCGAGAAGAATGCGCATGCACCATCTGGAATCCTCCCTTCCATACCATCCGACACCAAACACCAACGAAATCTTCGTAAATACGGGTCTTCACACCCGAGCAGCGCATTTTATACAAGTCCCACTTGACAAAATGACTTGAGTGGTATTTACAGCTTCGATGTTGGAGAGAGCAACCAGTTAGGTTAATTTAGCTCGTGCCTATAGTTCGTTGTTCATTTTTTCGCAAGCCGGGAACTCGTGGAGGCGCTCGTCGGCTACCTCAGGCGTGAAGCGTCTCGAATGACTCCCTAATGAATCTATCCTCAGGCACAGGTGGTGAAAAGGATACGGTAAGTAGGCCATTTGTTTGGTTGTCATGAAAATGCACTCACTATTCTATTCTTGTTGTGTGATCAGCGTATCGCTTTGTTGCATCTGCATTGGCATTTGTTAACTTCGGGGAACACAAAAGCTTGTCGTTTTACTCGAAACAGTCGATGTCCTTTGAATATGTGCAGCGATGGTTGTAGCATTATGTAAATACTGGAAACGGGCGAAATACTCACCCAGACCTTCCAATCGCCGCTTATCTTGCGATATCCTTGTTCTCATCTTTGCTTGCAGGAACAAATGGCGAAACCTCTGCAGGCTACGGTTAACTGCGATATGGGGGAGGTGACGTCGTTGTGCCTTGTAGTTTGGCTTCTGACTAACATGAATGCTCTCGGTTCCAGGGATTCTCTCTCTATACGATAGTATGTGAAGCTTAGACACCCGGTCTCGTTGATCGTTATCAGTGATGCACGGATCAGGGTGATGACGAGGCACTTATGAAGACCATTCACTTGGCCAATATCGCTTGCGGATTCCATGCGTCGTAAGCTCGGAAATTAATGAGAGGGAGCGGATCATGACATGCCGATCGTGATCCTTTTTTTTAGTGATTTTTCAATCATGAATAAGACCGTGGCTCTCGCCAAGGCTAACAGCGTGCTGGTCGGCGCTCATCCTTCGCTTCCTGATCTTCAGGGGTTTGGCCGCCGCGAGATGACCATTGAGCCAGTAAGACGCCTAGGTTAGCCGGGTTTTGGGCCGACCGAGCTGATATTATTGGTCGTTTGCCTCAGGACGAGCTCGCGTCTTGTTTCATCTACCAAGTTGGAGCTTTGGATGGCTTTTTGAAGCGCCATGGTCTCCTTCTGAACCATGTTCGTTGTTGGACAGCGGAAACGCAAGTTGGCCTTTTACCTTTTTCTTCCAGATCAAGCCTCATGGGGCCGTGTATGGACAAACCGCACGCAACCTTGATCTTGCTCGTGCCGTCGTTGGTGTCGCCAAAGTTTTCAATAGTAGCGCAGCTAAGCCTGAGACTGGCGTTGCCTTTATGGGTCTCGCCGGCACTGCACACCAACAAGCAGCAGAGGAACTGGGCGTGCCATTTATAGCTGGTGAGTTTACTTCTTTGCAATGCCGTGTATGTTGTTCAATACTAAATGGAATAGAATGGTTCGCAGACCTCGACTATAGTGACGAAGGAAAACTGTTGATCACAAAGTACGCTTATAATTGGTGATCCTCCGCCCATTCTTTGCCCTGACGAGCACTTGGCCATGATTTACGCCCTGCCGGCGATAGGAAGCACGACCCCGTGTCGGTCCGAGTAGTCCGAGAACGAGTAAGATTCCGGCCGCGTGCCCACATTCGTTGATCGACTGACTTGGAATCCACTTTAGGTGCGAAATTTGCTCGGTTCGCGTGTCGTGACGACGGTGGGCGGGAAACGGTTGCCAATCGGACGAGATGTTTCCAAAGTGTCGATCTGTTGTCATTCGGACACGCCCGTGCGTCGGTCGATGTCTTTCTTTTGGCGCAGCATTCTGAATACACTCACAGGGTGCGGTTGAGATTGCGCAGGCTGTCAAGGCATTGGTGGACGAACACGAGATCGGGCGAGCTGTCGAGGAAACGAGGGTGATGGAATAAACGTGCAAGGTAAAAGATATGTCGTTTGGACGAAACGTTATGGGGTCGTACCATATTCTGATGTCATTTTTCATACTTTGTATTCACATTGACTGACGTTGAGATGTACCAATTTCCTATTCACAACTCAGCTTCACAAGGGCAATCACATATGGCAGTACCAGGTGCGCAGTTTGTATTTACATACATTGGAAAACCAGGTCACGAATATATTGCACTTTCAAAGCCCTACATGGATGAAAGGAAGCCATCCCGAAAACGACTCACCCTTATCACGAAGGCATAGGACAGCATCATGCAATGCTACTGCGGCGTTTCGATAGTCCGGGATTGCATCATCCCGCAGAAGTCGCTCATACACATCTCTCGCTATCGTCGGCGCAAGCGCGTCACTGATTGACCACATGCTCCCGACGACACCTCCGTACCCAGCAAACAGCATTCCGGCAGCAATGTGGATGGCCTCGTCAGAAAGTATCTCGTCTCCCGTGGCCGTCTGACATGCAGAGAGAAAGGCAAGTCCACCACGCGGACGTGACAACGCAACAATGTCGGATACCTTTAGCCGTCGCCCATCTGCAAGACAGAGTCCACTGGCAGTCGGGTCCTGAACATCCTGAACGCCGTGGCATGCAAAATGGACCCAGTCGGACTCCTTCATCAGGGAAAGTACTTCCTCCACCGTTCCTGTTCTAGATTCCACGAGAGAAATTCGCCCTGGTTTACAGTTCCTGATGACGGCTCTGATATGTTGTAACTCGACAGCCACACCTGGAAGACGTGATTGGCCGTCGGATGCCGGCTGAGGAACAGCAACGAAATGGACATCTTCACCTGTAGTGGTATCAGGCTCTGGCAAGGGTGCAAGGATACTCAAAGTGGGGATGTACGAAGAGACGACAAAGTCGGTTAGTTTGTGCCCAGGCTCCGAGTACTGCGTACCATAAAGACCGGCGGCGTGGATCGGAAGGAACGTGAAAGGTCCAGTGGGGCACCAAAAAATACGTGACATATGCCCAGGAGTCTGTTAAACGAGACATGTATACGTCAGCTGAGAAATTAGCTTGCGTCGTATCTCATACCGAAATGGCCAGAGCATCGAGAACAGGCTTCACGACATTTTCCCATAAATCGGATAATATAGTATTCCATGAGTCGTTATTCCCCCCCTTCAGCTTAGCCTTTCTCTCGCTTTCATCACAGGGAACACGAGCACGAAGTACTAATCTCTTGAGCGAATTTTGAAGATCAGTGGACCGCTTAAAAGAGAACTTCTGAAGTGGGACATGAATCGGTTCCTCCATGTCGACAAGAATGATCAATGCATCGCAGCGATCTTCAGCAGCATTGAGGATAACCACCGGGCCGGTGTGTGCTAAGTCGCAAAAATTCTTTTCGAAGAAGAAAACGCTCAAAGCCAGGGAATTTCCGAATCTCCTCCAGTAGTTTATCTCGCTCGATAGCGAGGTCACGGTGTCTGTCAGCCTGTTTTTGTAGCGAATCACTTTCAACATCTTCTGCGCATTCCATCTTCAACAACAAAGATGTCGATTTTTCGCGTGCGACACCAGCATGCTCCAATTCAGCTGATAGCCGTCGAAGTCTATGAGCATGATCAGGATGAGCACCCGACAGTTCGTCATACGAATTGCGGAGCTGATAAAGATCTCCCCAAACAATCGATCGGCCTTGCTCAAGCCATTCGACCGCAATTTCAGGTGAGCCTGAGTCAAGAGCTGCTGCTGCTGCCTCCCGCACAATACCAGTCCCTTTGATGAGTTCCCGATAGCGATCTGTAAGGGAAAGTCCAGCCCATGCAAGCTGAGGCAGTATGTTGATAGCTGCAGCATACGCATGAAGAAGCGAGTGGTGGCCCAAGACACGAGCACATCTGGCCCAATGATCGCAGGCTCGTAGCCGAATAGTGGCAGGGCCTGTAGAGGCAAATGCTGAAGACGAATACTGAGACATAGCATCCTCCAGGTCAATCATGTCCCTCAGGTGATGGAAACGAGTCCGCAAGGCATCGCCGAGGTTGGAGAGAAGACCAGGTTTGTCAGGGTGTCGATTGGGCGTCAGCTCGACAGCATCCCTGAGTGTCGAAATAGCATCATGAAGGTCACCGACTTCTCCCAGGCGGCCGAACCGAATCCGTAGGGCATCCCCGAGGTTGTTGAGACAAGAAGGTTTCTGAGGGTGTTGATTGGGCGTCAGCTCGACAGCATCACTGAGCCTCGAAATACCATCCTGGAGGTCACTAACTTCCCCCAGGTGATCGAAATGAGTCAGTAGGGCAATGCCGAGGTGGTTGAGACGACCAGGTTTGTGAGGGTGTTGATTGGGCGTGAGCTCGACAGCATCCCTGGTCATCGAAATAGCATCCTGGAGGTCGCTGACTTCCCCCAAGCGATTGAAACGAATCCGTAAGGCACTACCGAGGTTGTTGAGACGACCAGGTTTCTCAGTGTGTTTATTGGGCGTGAGCTCAACGGCATCCCTGAGCCTCGAAATAGCATCTTGAAGGTCACTGACTTCCCCCAGGCGACCGAAACGAGACATTAGAGCAACTCCGAGGTCGTTGAGACAACCATGTTTGTTAGGGTGTTGATTAGGCGTGAACTCGACAGCATCCCTGAGTCTCGAAATAGCATCCTGGATATCACTGACTTCCCCCAGGCGATCGAAACGAGCCCGTAGGGCAGTGCCGAGGCTGGAGAGGCGACCAGGATTGCCAGGGTGTTGATCGGGGGTGAGCTCGACAGCATCCCTGAGTCTCGAAACAGCATCCTGGAGGTCACTGAATTCCCCCAGGCGATCGAAACGACTACGCAGGGCATTCCCGAGGTCGTGTAGAAGTCCAGGTTTGTGAGGGTGTTGATTGGGTATGAGCTTGACGGCATCCCTAAGCGTCGAAATAGCATCCTGGAGGTCAATGACTTCCCCCAGGTGATTGAAACGAGTCAGTAGGGCAATGCCAAGGCGGTTGAGATGAGCAGGTTTGTGAGGGTGTTGATTGGGCATGAGCTCGACAGTATCCCTGAGCCTCGAAATAGCGTCCTGAATGTCACTAACTTCCCCCAAGCGATCAAAACGAGCCTGTAGGGCATTCCCGAGGTTGGAGAGAAGACCAGGTTTCAGAGAGTGTTGATTGGGCATGAGATCGACAGCATCCCTGGTCATCGAAATAGCATCCTGGAGGTCACTAACTTCCCCCACGTGATCGAAACGAGTCCGTAGGGCACTGGCGAGGTTGTTGAGACGATTAGGCTTCTCAGGGTGCTGGTTGGGTGTGACCTCTACAGCATCCCTGAGGTTCAAAATAGCATCCTGGAGATCACCGATTTCCCCGAGGCGATTGAAACGAGTCAATAGGGCATTGCCTAGGTTGATGATACGACCCGGTTTGTCAGGGTGCTGATTAGGCATGAGCTCGACAGCATCCCTCTGCCTCGAAATAGCATCCTGGAGGTCACTGACATCCCCCAAGTGATCGAAACGAGTACGTAGGGCAATCCCAAGGTTGGAGAGACAAATAGGTTTTTCGGCGTGTCGATCGAGCGCAACCTCGACAGCATCCCTGTGTCTTGAAATAGCATCCTGAAGGTCACCGACTTCCCCCAGGTATTTGAAACGGGTCAGTAGGCCAGCGCCAAGGCAGGTGAGACAACGAGGTTTGTTAGGGTGTTGATTGGGCATGAGCTCAACAGCATCCCTGAGCCTCGAAATACCATCCTGGAGGTCACTGACTTCCCCCAGGCGGTTGAAACGAGTCAGTAGGCCAGCGCCAAGGTCGAAGAGACAAGTAGGTTTGTCAGGGTGCTTATTGGGCATGAGCTCGACAGCATCCCTGAGGTTCGAAATAGAATCTTGGAGGTCACTGACATCCCCCAAGTGATCAAAACGAGTCTGTAGGGCGGCACCGAGGTTGGAGAGACAACCCGGTTTGTGAGGATGTTGTTTGGGCGTGAGCTCGACAGCATCCCTGAGCCTCGAGATACCATCCTGGAGGTCACTGGCTTCCCCCAGGCGATTGAAACGAACCAATAGGGCAGTACCGAGGTTGCTGAGGCAACTCGGTTTGTGAGGGTGTTGATTGGGCATGAGCTCAACAGCATCCCTGAGCCTCGAAATAGCGTCCTGGAGATCACTGACTTCCCCCAGGCGATCGAAACGATTCCGTAGGGCAGCACCAAGGTTGGAGAGATGACTAGGTTTATCGTGGTGACAATCGGGACTAAGCTCTGTAACGTTCCTGAACCTCGTAATCGCATTCTCAAGATCGCTCAGTACCCCGAGATGTTTGTACCGATAGAGCAATGCAATACCAAGATTTCCCGAGCTTACAAGATACCGCTCTTCCCAAGGTGAACTGTACTGGACCGAACGTTCCAGACAGAAAATTGCCTGTTGAACATCGTGGATGTCACCAAAGCGTTCGAACCGGCGTAACAGATGGACACCCAGTTCGGACGGATCCATATCTGTAACACCTGGTCCAAGATCGTGTAGAGGGGGTAATCCATCATTCGTTCTGTGATTTGCATGCAAGCGAAGCATGAAGACAGCAGCTCGCTTCTCATGGCTCTCTGAAGGGGAGAGGTCTATTGCTTCGTGCAATAATGCCTCCCCTTGGGCTGCATCGAACTCCTGTCTTTCCGTTTTGGACCGCGCAAAATGCACTGCAGCCAATTGGATCAGTGTCCGAGGTCGGTCAAGGTGTCCAACAGGACGTGCATTGAGAGCATTGCGATATGACGACCTAGGGGCATCAAAGGAGAAACCAGCGCCGTGAACCTGAATATAGACGAATTTTGATGTGGCGAGGTTTGACTGTGCAGCTGCATGACAAGGATGGTTCTGCGGACAAAGACGCAGCGCATATTCAAATTGTTCAATAGAACGCTCAATATCTTGCTGCTCCCCATATTTTCCGTAACGTGAGAGAGAGTAGCATGGCCGCTGTTCGTAGCTTTTACTAGTTCATCTTCTGATTCGATTATCGACTGGGTATACATTAATTCACAATGGTAGTGTGACTGATCGTGTACTTACAGAATGAGGATGAGAGTCGACGACTCTTGAAGCCAACGTTTCACCGTATTTGCGCGCCTCTCTACTGATTGAAACTAAGAGGGATGAACAGGGAGATACGACATCCCCATCCTTCGGAAAGAAAGTGAACGCTGTGGCAGTATCAGCCTTGAACCGTCACGAAAACGATCTACTGACCAAGGGCCTTTTCGTTATATTCCAGAAGTTGTTTGACGGTTATCGTCAACTTTCGGAGCTCCTCCCCACATCCCAGCATTGGCTGTAATTCGAAAGATGCATATATCCTGAAGCCAACCGTCGTAGACGGTTCGGATGGTCTACAGGCTTTATTAGAACGAAGTCGAGTACGAGAAATAACGATTGACATTGGTATTTGTACATCCCAGTCGATGGCATCGTTGTCCACCGAGATACGTCTGTTCTCCGTTTTCCATTCAAGACCATTGTGACTCAAAACAACAAAGAATCCAGCAGGGATTCGTCTGAGACCCAGGGCAGTGTCTGTGATTCGAATATCTGTATCGACATTAGCAAACTCGGGAAAACATGTAGATAAACGAACATCGCACTCGTGATAACAGTTTCATCACACTTATCCCTCTGTACTCCAGGAGTGGCCGAGGGATGGGATGCGTCTTGTGGTAAGTCCATACTTCGGGGTTGTTCTGCGTTTTCTTCCGGAGCGTCAGAAAACTTGGCGATGTGTAGAGAAATTAAATTCGTACTCGTGGTAACCAATTCTGTTTCTTCATACTCGTCTGTCTGCACACCAGGAGTCGCTGAAGAAGGGGATGCGTCTTGCGGTGGGTCTTTATTTCCGGATAGTTCTTTGTTTTATTTTTCAACGTCAGTAAGCTTGAAATAAGTAGACAAATGAAATGCGCACTCATTTCTTTATACTTGTCCGTCTGCAGAGACTCCCAGGAAGGGGATGCGTCTTGCGGCTGGTCTCTACTCTCCGGCGGCTCTTGTACCTTTTCTTTACAAGTGAGGTCAGTGTCAAAGAGTTTGTTGAAACACATCGTCGTTGAGAATGAGAAAATGGTTATCTGATTCAAGATACCCTACTTTTATAGTCGATTGCGCTAGTGTCACCATGTTGTCTAAACGTTGCTGCTGTGCGGTGTTGCTGTGCGGTATTGCTGTGTGGTGTGAACGATCGAGGGAGCCGTAGAATTCCAGAATATCACCAATCTCTTGTGCGGAAGAAGTGGGCTGGATCACATGACCCAGACGGACTACACACTTGATCGTCTGCAGAGATACAGAAGGAGATGCGTCTTGCGGCTGACCTTTACTCTCGAGAGGTTTCTTTTCTTCTTATAACTTTTCTTCACAAGTAGGGTCAGTGTCAAGGAGTTTGCTGAAACGCATCGTCGTCGAGAATGAGAAAATGACTATCTGGAGTAGTGTTGGAAAAGTCCGGTTCGGTTCAACCAAATACTGCGCAGATACGCGTTCGGTTCAAGGTCCGGCGCTGGGGTTGAACCGAGCGCGTCCATCACTACCAGTGCGTGGAGAGCCTTGTCTCAGGGCCAGGTCTCATGTCCAGGCACAGAAAGGATGTTACCTGGTATCGCAGCGCACATGAGCCTATTCATATAAGCTTCAATATGCCTCCACAGGAAGCGGGGCTAGGACGGAGTCCGACACGGGTGCCGGAGCTCGTTCAGTCGCCTGGCCCGATTCTTCTTCATACCTTCCCTAGCAGTAGGCTATCACGCCCAATCGGCAACCTTGGTGTCACTGATTGCGTAGTCATACCGCACTTCTCACCGACATACGATGACACCTGCGTTGTAATCTCCTATACTTTTCTTCCCCGGTCGACCATTTCCACATCTCCGATCACCTGAACCTCTTCCACAATCTCCGGACCCTCGTCCTTTTCAAGTAACGGCAACTCCCTCGGAACGATCAAGTTCAGCACGACCGCCAACAACCCGGCAGCCAAGACTGCACGTTCACTCAATCTCGAATCGCCAAAGATAAAAAAAAACGGATGCAAACTCACATGGGGTGCTCAACACGATCGTGACCGACTCGATCAGTCCTTGGAGACCGGCGTTCGGATTCTTGACCCCGTCAAACAGGTGCGTAAATATGTCTGGCATGAGAAGATTCCCGAACCCAAACGACATGGCCGCGGCGAGGACGAATCGATCCCGTCGCGTGTACTCCATGTATGAGAGCACGCGCAGTCCCGACACGACGACGCTCGCAAACAGAAATGTCGTAACACCGCCGAGGACCGGGTTGGGGACTGTCTCCGAGTCAGTCGTGGGGGTAGGGACCTGGAAAGGGGACGTACTCGCAAGGAAGAAGCCAGAGATTTTGCCGAGAACGCCAAAGAGGATGAGGAATGCACAACACCATCGGCCGGCAGCCCGGTTGGCGCAGCGCGTCAGTGCGATCACGCCATTGTTCTGGGCGCACATGTCAGGCAAATATCCTACCATGAGACGAAATTAGTCACTCGCCTGCGCGAAAATCGACAGCGGGGTCACGGTAAACAGGGCGGACACGAACCCGCCAAAGCCATCACTCTATATTGTCTCAGGAATCAATGTACTTGTGGATGGAACCAAACTTATCCCTCACCAAAACACCACCTTGTATGCGTGAGTCAAAGTCCTCGCCGGCTACCCTGAGGTGAGAGACCTCCGCAGAAGCTGTGATATCACCTATCGCTTCCATCGTAGTTGACACTAAGGAAATGATGAGATGATGGGGGCGTGATTACTGGTATGCATACGGTAGACTGCCAGCATCGGAAGGATTGCTGGAGCATAGACACGAATCTTGAACGTGTGTACCCTTTTCAGTATAAATGAGCATCGCGCAAGTTTTCAAAGAAAAAATCAAACGTACCACAAGAATGTAACGACGGGAGCAGAAGTGATGCTGCTGCCATCGATGTAGCCTGTAGCACTGGCCACGATACATCCCATCGCTAAACCGACAATGATACTCGCATTTCTCATGAACGGAGAACCAAACAATTCAGTGATGATGATGGTGACAAACGACAGAAAGCCGAGACCGATGAACTGCGGTGAGCCCCATCTGAACGTGTTATAAGCAAAAACTCCCAAAGGAATGTGGTCATTCATACGGAAGCGCATGTTTGGACGAGGTGGTTGGGCAAAGCGATAGCGGTCCGCTCGCAGGACGGTCTTGGCAACCGTTCGATCCTCCGCCCCAGTTGGGTATACCAGACGAACCGATAAGAGATGCTCCAATCATCACGATGACCGTTCCTACGCCCGTGTTGGTAAACTTGTCTCATGAATACGCGAGCTACATGTACACCCACCTGTTACCATGGGTGGAAATATGCGCTGCAGCGTGCGAGGGGGAATAAAGGACAAGCCCATTTCAAGGAAAGAGCAGATCAAAGAGGTGCCTAGGTGATGTCATTTAGAAGAACAACGGGACGCCCACAAGATACCGGAGCGCTCTAGGTAACGTACCAAGAACCATACCGTATGCATCAGGACAAGCCCCGCGGGTGACAGTTCCGTCAGTGGCGGTCACAGAAGGACAGGTCCCGTTGGCATACATGGCATTAAAAATCTGGCAACACTTTAGGAACGGAAACTACCAAAAGAAGCGCATACACACTGCATCCGCGGTGCTGAGCGTGGCGAAACTCGTCCCGACGACGGACAAGAGTCCGGTACCGAGGTAATATCCCTTCCAGAGCTTCATGCGCGACATTTGAACGAGACTTAGAATACCTGGGAGTACATGGGTCGCGTT
The DNA here is from genome assembly GCA_038090275.1 of Austroboletus novae-zelandiae. NCBI lineage: Eukaryota > Fungi > Basidiomycota > Agaricomycetes > Boletales > Boletaceae > Austroboletus > Austroboletus novae-zelandiae. The sequence continues at coordinate 41,151 of JBBPML010000119.1, read as the reverse complement.
GGAACATGGAATGATAAGATTCGACGTACCACACCCGATGAGCGACGCAGATATCATATACGCGGACGTTTGTGCGTCGAGAGCCAAGGTATTTGCGAAAATGATCGGAGGCGTGATCAGACCCGCCAGCATGGCAAGCGCATGCTGTAGCCCGCTCGCCATCGCAAGAACAAGCGGAAGCTCGTCGTCGACGCCGTAAAACGGCGGTGGCCTTCTTCTGTTTGGCTTCTTACCACCGAACGAGAACGGCAGGGTGGGCGAGCAGAGCCAGGTATAGTCGTAGTCGCCGAGCCAGCCTTCTCGGGTGGTCAACTTGCGCTGGACGACATTTGCGTGATGTCGGAAGTCGAACCGTCGCTTCGGAACTGGCGGTTCAGTAGCTGGGGGCTGCTGCCGAGTGACGAAGGGTTCGAAAGACATGGGGAATGGGTGACCGTCAAAGGAGTCTAAATCAAAGAAACACTCGACGATTTGAGGGTAACGGCACTCCGCTGGACAGCCATGTCGGAAAAGATAAAAGATAAGAGGCGGTGGACATATGGGCCCGCGTGGATAAGCTGCAAGCGTTATCGGACACCACAGACATCGTGCAAAGTCTTGCAAGCTATTCTCACACCAACTATAGCACACGATAAGCGGGGGCTTCACCAGCTCTCTTACCGCTTGCAAGTGCAAGGTATACTAGAATACTGTTATTTCTACCCAAAATATATGTACTTCGTACTCTGGAGTTCTTGTCTATGTAGTATACAGTGCGGACGAGTCGGCCCGCGGCGGGTGTTCGCTCAGTTCGTCCACCTTCGCACGCGGCCAACCTCAATTCGTCGCGCTGCTCTTTGCTATCTGCACGACACAAGTCGCAGTGGTTTGATCCGATATATTATATACGTACTCGACGCCAATATCGGAAGGATACATAAATCCAAAATTATAGCTCATTGCAGTAATGATCAGCAATCTGGTGGTTAGACATTCGCAAGACGGGTGGATGTACCGTCGTGTCAGATATGATTATACACAAGAACTGAACGATTCAAGCTTTGCAGCTACGTATGATTCTCACAACAGCAGGCATATTCAACCAGTAATCGATAGAGACCGAGTGGGTCACTGCGAGAGAACACGCTCGAGAACCTCCTTTGTAATGTGCGAGCGAGGAGTGAGACAGCAAGGGAACGTCCCCGGTCGGCTAAATAAATTAGTCGACCTAGATGCATTCGAGAAATATAATTAAACTCACTACGTGAGCCCGTTCGTGAATTCGGCTTCGAAGACGACGTCGTGTCCATTCTCGTCTTTAGCAGCATGGAAATCGAGCGTGGCCAACATCGTTGCTATGGCACTCCAGATGGATGCATCCCCAACGTATCGACCTGTCAAACAGTGCGATATCATCAGCTGCCTCTTCAGCGACCCTCTCACAAAATGTGGCACAGGTTTACCTGGGCAAGAGCGACGTCCGAATCCAAAAAGTAGCTCGACTGGATCATCTTCCGTCAACAGTTCTTGCACGTCGAGAAATCGTTCGGGGCGGAACTCTTCCGGATTTGGATACTGAGCTTCGTCCTGCAGCATTCCCCTGTCGAGGTCAAGTAAGGACGCCTGTTACGATTAACCTCCGCAAGATATAACTCGCCAAACGTTTGGGATCACAGTCGCCCCTACGAAAAGAACGTCAACTATGACAAGTTTGCTCAAGCATAGCCATACCCTTTGGTATGTAGAAACCGTTGTAAATGTCACTCTCTGTGGTCGCGTGAGGGACACCTATAGCGTACTCAGTATGTTCTCCAAATGAACAGAGGATGGCACCAGGCCACGTACCCAATGGCGCAAACGGCTTCCATCGAAATGTCTCTCGCATAATTGCATCGACGTACGGCAGTGACTGTCTGTCTTCGAATTCAGGAAGCCTGTTCATCCCAACAACAACATCGATGTCTGCCTGAGCATGTTTCCACACCCAAGGATTCTTAATCATCGCGAGAGTGAAAATCAGAATAGCGGTTGATGTCTGAATTTTTCATGAGCGGAACGACATTCTCTTCATGAAATAGTACCATATACCGTCTCTACAGAACCTACAAGCGTACGGTGAGACACAAAGATCAATGTGAATGTGATGCTCACCAATAAAGGCAGTCGTGGATGCGTGTTTGAGAGCCAGCTCATAGTCGACACGAGACGATTCGTCCAAGCTTTCCATGCGCGTGATGTGATCGAACACCATTGAATGATTTATATTCTCTTGAGCCTCCTATGGCAGTGAATTCAAGGGTCACATATTCCGGAATCCGTGAAAATGATCTCAAGCAAAAACATACCATACGCTTTTGGACAGCCTTGTAGGACATCTCGATCGTCTTATCTCTCCATTTCAATGACTCTCTCGCATCACGCTTGATGCGTGAGCCAGGAAACCAGTCGGGTATATGCAGCACTTTCAGACATAATGTGAGCTAAAAATGGGCTTCACACGTCACTCACAGAATGGGAAGGCAGCGAGGAGCAATGCAGTTTCTGGCGTCAGTGCCGGGAAAGAGATTTCGAGGAATTTGTCAAAGGCAGACACCACAGGGTCATTCCGGTTCTTCGGTTCATAATCATATACGCTCAACAATCCTATCCCAGCAGCATACCTAGGACGCTCAAAGTTACTTAGATCAGAGCTAATTTGTCAAATTTCTGACGTACGTTGAATAATGCAGTGAATACTCGTCTGGGGCGTCGATGATATTTATAATCATCTGACGGGCCCTGCGAAGCTGCATCGGGCGAAAGGCAAGGGAGGCTTCCGCACGAAACGTCTGATGAAAAATTCGCCGACACAACCTCCAGTGGTCACCATAGTGGGAGAAAGCAAAGTCGTAATCATGACCATATCTTCAAGTGTGTGTGCATGATGACATGAAAGATGGCGATTAAAACTGTTACTTACGGTTCGACGGTTGCGACGAATGGACGGTCTGAGTATATCTGTGCTCTTTTCCCGAGTAATTCCGTCACAGCAGAGATCGAGTTCAATACAATCGCGTCGGAATTCAAAAGTCGAAAATACACGATATCACCTAAGAGCGATGAGGCAAGTTCAATTTATTATTACGCTACAGCTCACCGTACGTTGCTCTCCACTTTGTGTATGTCAACCAGGGCCACTTGGGGTCCATAGAGAAAATGCTACCAACGAGCGGCAGTGGTGTAGGACCAGGAGGAAGAGGACATTTCTCTTTCTTAGCGCGATCGCGGACCAGTCTTTTTTTCGAACTACATCAACGACCAGAGTTGTCACGAGAACGAGCACCCCCAACTGTGCGGCAGAGCTGGACCATTCGATTTCCATGGGTGATGGAGTCAACAACGAGACGACATTGCGCTCAGCTCTTGAGTCTCTTTAAAAGCGATTGATAACAGCGGTGACCTGGAGGTGCTTCGATTCGATTTTCTCCTACTTTGCTGAGCATCTCGAACCCGTCCAGACAAGACGGAACAAAACGGATGTTATTATGGTGCATTTGACGTGTTTCAGGAATGGCGAGTATTCCTTCTATTGATGAACGGACTGGGGTTCGAAAGATGCAAAATTGGCTGAGGCAAATGAGAAAATTCGTAAGTATGGAGAAGGTGGGGAGTCGGGAAGAGACCTCCATACTTACACAAGGGCCGTGAGGGACAGGAGAAACTTACGATAGACAAGCTTGAAGCTTTACACTTATTCCCACGCAGTTACTTAAGGCTGTCCAAATGAACATCCATATTGAATACGTTATGTTTCACCTCATGGCCGGAAATAAGTAGTGTACCCGATTCCTTTTTCCACCGAACTCAAAGTACGTGCTTCACTTTGTAGAAGAACAGAATGGCGCTCCAAGGGCCATAACATTAACAACAGCTGGCCGCCAGACTATAACAAAAGAATATTTATGCGCGCCAAGTAGAATCGTGACCTCAACTTCAATATCGCAACTGCGGAGCAGACTCTTTTGGTGGACGCCCACGACACCAAGCAGGCGGTTCCACTCCAGAGATGGTCCGAGTCTACCACCAAAGACCGAAAGCCTTATATTTTATTGGGTTTATGTCATCGAAGAAACAGCGGAGAGTTTAGTGAGGGCCGCCAAAGGCTTCGGTTGTCCGCGCCTTCATCATCTTCGTTCCGTTGCACTAACGAGTCCCACCCGGTCACACACTGCGGGCCACAACGACGCGCCTGGAACCATCAAAACAAGGAGAGCGTGATGCCAACGACGAGGACTGCGGTAGTGATGGGACCACCTATTTGGAGTACGTCCCCGCGCCGTGCTAATGACAATGACATCCTACTCCTTCCGAACCTTCCTGGTGAGAGAGAGAGAGAGCGGCTGATTGGCTTTCATCCGTGAACATAACGCAGCTCCATTCGTCGACTTGTAAACATCTTCTTTGTCGGGTATATCTTCGTATTTGCGAACATCAGGATCTTCACATACACAGTGATAAAAAAACCGAGCCAGAGATGTCGATGTGTTCATAAATTCGGGGCAAGGAGTGGTTGGCAAAGAATTTGGAAATGAGGGAGACATTGGTGAACGTGTCACTCTTTTGCCTCTCTTGTTAGTAGATTGAGGCCGGGAGGCGTAATGGATTCGAGTACGTATGTGGGGGTTGGATTTCGCTCGGTATGTGAACACCTCCGAGACGTTCTAGAGCTAGAAGAAACAGGGAAGAATCAATGGTGACAGAAATACTTGTTCAAACCTACAGGGGCACTCGAAGAACGACTTGGTGCAGCTCGGCTGTAACTGACGTTGGCGACTGTGCCAGCACCAGCAGCAACTTTATGGGCCACAACATGTAACGTCTACTATGGGGCCAAGCCTCGAGGACGATAAACGACGATAATAATAAAAACTTTATGGGCTTCAAGAAGCTAAGAATGAGAGTGATTTGACCGAATTTGGGTGGCTGTTGTCGCCGCAGATGAACTTGGTTATTGAAAGAAACATCATCACTTCCGAGCCGAGTCGATACTGCATAGTCTCAGGACATATGAAAATGTTGTTGCAAGCGCCAACTCCTGCATAAGTATATTGTGATTCGGCCGATGGCTAGGCATTTGGCGACAGGGTGGATGTACCGATGCGATCATTCACGGGGCAAATGATCCAGATTTTCGAGCTATGATTCCCCCACCGAAAAACAGGCATAAAGTGAAAGTAATCCGTCCATATGTATATATCAAACAAAGTGAGTCACAGCGAGAGAACACGCTCGAGAACCTCCTTCGTGACGTGCGGGCGAGGAGTGAGACAACAAGGAAATTTCGCCGGATGTCTGAACACGACAGGACCCAAATCAGTCGACCCAGTCTGGCCCACCTACCCATCCGAAATAAATAAATAAACGTACTGTGTGAGCCCACTGGTAAATTCGGCTCCAAAAACCACGTCACGGCCATCCTCATCTTTAGTAGTTCGAAACTCGAGGGTGGCCAGCATTGTTGCTATCGCACTCCAGATGGACGCGTCCGCGACGTGTCGGCCTGCCGTTTACGTGAGTGACCCTTCTGGAGTCTTTTGAGATGCGACATGGGCTCACCAGGGCAAAGACGACGGCCGAACCCAAAGAGCAGCTCGGCTGGGTTGTCGTCGGTCAACAATCCTTGGGCATCTAAAAATCGCTCGGGACGGAACTCTTCCGGGTTTGGATACCGAGCTTCGTCCTGGAGCATTCCCCTGTCGAGGTTAGGTCGTAAGAATACCTGTAGTAGCAACCTATCTGCATATATCACTTGCCAAACATTCGCAATCACAGTTGCACCTATGTAACGACTGTCAACTGCGATGGAATTTGCACAGATATAGCCATACCTTTTGGTATATAAAGACCGTTGTAAACGTCACTGTCCGTGGTGGCGTGTGCGATGCCTTTAACATGCGTCAGTACACTTTCCAAGCAAACGGAGTTCGGGACGAAAACCCACCCAAGGGTAAAAACGGCTTCCATCGAAACGTCTCTCGCATAATTGCATCGATGTATGGTAGTGATTTCCTGTCTTCGAATTCAGGAAGCCTGTTCATCCCAACAATAGCTTCAATATTTTCCTGGGCACGTTTCCATACCCGAGAATTCTTGACCATAGCGAGAGTGAAAATCATGACGGTGGTCGATGTCTGAGCCTTTCGTGAGCAGAGCCATTTTTTTCGTGAAACAGTACCACATACCGTCTCTACAGAACCTAAATACGTACGGTGAGACACAAGGATCAGTGTGAATGTGGTTCTCACCAATAAAGGCGGTCGTGGATGCGTGTTTGAGAGCCAGCTCGTACTCGGCACGGGACGATTCGTCCAAGCTTTCCATGCGCGTGATGTGATCGAACACCATTGAATGATTTATGTTGTCTTGAGCCTCCTGCCGCAGGGGATTACGGGTCACATATTCCTGAATCCGTGAAAATGATCTCAAGCAAAAACATACCATACGCTTTTGGACAGCCTTGTAGGACATCTCGATCGTCTTATCTCTCCATTTCAATGACTCTCTCGCATCACGCTTGATGCGTGAGCCAGGAAACCAGTCGGGTATATGCAGCACTTTCAGACATGATGTGAGCGAAAAACTGGGCTTCATACCGCCACTCACGGAATGGGAAGGCGGTGAGGGGCAATGCAGTTTCTGGCGTTAGTGCCGGGAAAGAGATTTCGAGGAATTTATTAAACGCAGACACGATAGGGTCATTCCGGTGCTTTGGCTCATAGTCATACACAGTCGACGTCGCCATCCCAGCAGCAAACCTAAGACAATCAAGGTTATATTGACCCTGGCGGAACCAACACTTTGACTTACGTCGAATAGTGCAATGGATATTCGTCTGGGGCATCGATGATATTTATAATCATCTGACGGGCCCTGCGAAGCTGCATCGGGCGAAAGGCAAGGGAGGCTTCCGCACGAAACGTCTGATGAAAAATTCGCCGACACAACCTCCAGTGGTCACCATAGTGAGAGAAAGCAAAGTCATAATCGTGACCGTACCTTCAAGTACATCAGACACGGAAAGTGGTTCAAGATTACACTTACGGTTTGACAGTCGGAAGATGTGGGCGGTCAGAATATATGTGTGCTCTTTTCCCAAGCAATTCCATCGCGGCGGAGATCGAGTTCAATACGATCGCGTCGGAACTCAAAAGTCGAAAATGCACGATATCACCTGAGTAAGAGTGATGGGAAGCGCTCAGTCTAGTGTTGTGCTATACTCACCGTACTTTGCTCGCCATTTTGTGTATGTCAACCAGGGCCATTTATGGTGTAGAGAGAAAACGTTTCCAACGAGTGGTAGAGAAGTAGGACCCGGGGGAAGAGGATATTTTTTCTCGATATCATCGCGAACCAGTCGTCGCACAGTATCCAGTAGCAGAGTTGCGAGGAGAATAAGTGCTCCCAGTTGGGTAGCAGAGCTGGACCACTCCATCGGCGAAGGAGTGCACTATTCCGACATTGAACTCGGCTCTTTTTAACAGGATTCGAGCGACGGGGACGCATTTATTCTTCAACCTCGTTTGAGAAGATGGTAACTATCAAGTATGTATAATGGTGACCGTACTAGTAAGACCTGAAGTGTGACTAATTTGGTACACGCCCACTTACGGCAACCAAATTTTACCGGTTCATGTCCGTCTTCCTTCATCCGTTGTACACTGACCTGCTCCACCTCACCCGCGACTCTCCAAACACCTCCGACGCCACTCCATCCTTCATGTCTTTCGTATTCCGCAGATTCGCATCTTCCACCGCTGCCGCCGCCGCCTCTCCCGCGACCAAGTACGTATCTCGCTCTCCGTGTTCAGCCTATTGCTAAATTCGAAGTTTTGACAGGCCAAACGTCTTTGTGAGCCCCATTTTTTCTTTCATATTTTCGCGTGTCTCACATTGCACGTCACAGTTTGACATTTCGATAGGCTCCAAACCAGCTGGACGTATCGTATTCAAGCTCTATGACGACACCGTCCCCCTCACGGCTCGCAACTTTCGTGAACTGGCCATAGGTACCGAAAAAGACAAAACGAAGCTCGGCTACAAAGGAAGCTCGTTCCACCGAATCATTCCAGAGGTCTGTTTCGCCGTGGACTTAAATTCGAAGCCTCTACTCATGCGTACTATGTATTGCAGTTCATGATTCAAGGGGGTGACTTTACGAACCACAATGGAACCGGCGGAGTGTCGATATACGGCAGCCGCTTTAAAGGTGGGTGGTCCTTTCTCTTTCCGTTTTTCGCCGCTCACCCTTGTACGTGTAGACGAAAACTTTATCAGCAAGCACACCAAACCGGGTTTGCTCTCGATGGCCAACGCAGGTCCAAATACGAACGGTTCCCAAGTAAGCCTACAGGTTTCTTTTCACTGTGATGCATTGAAAACTCATGCATCGCCTAGTTTTTCGTCACGACGGCCATCACTTCGTGGCTTGATGGCAAACATGTTGTCTTTGGCGAGGTCGTCGAGGGAATGAATATCGTCAAGGAGATCGAGAAGAAGGGTTCGCGTGACGGTCGTCCATCAGCCAAAGTAGAGGTCTCGGAGTGCGGCGTGGTCGAGTAATGTCAGTGAAAAAAGGTGCAAATTATAGGACGTGCCTTATGTTTCGTTTTCGATCTTACATGTTTCAGTGTAGAGCTACCATATTTTGACTCTACGATATTCCAATGGTCATTTCCAGTTGTCGACTACACGAGGAAAGCGACACCAATGGTCCAGCTGGGCCGTGAATGGCGCATGTGATGGTTATGAGCTCCACTCTTTACGAAGTTCGAGCTTATACTTACCTGCAAATCCGACAGCAGGGAAGACAGAACGATCGACTTGGTGTACAAGCGTCATTTTGTTCCTAGGCCGAGACTTCGGCGAGCGCGTGTTGAGAGCGAAGCGTATCCAGCACGCTGATCGCTCAAGAGCATGAGCAGTCAACGGGTGACTATTGTGAAAGGGCTAGAGAGCGTGACACGGCCTGTGGTGCGACAGTCCTTCCATAGGTAAGTTAAGATGCTTGATCCTCCTACGACGTCGGTGTTGTGCAGGTCGGATGTCCGTTATCATTTGCCAAGGATCTTTGAGGCTGACGACTCGCACACATTTTGACATGATACACCTTTCCCGCTGAATCACTGCAGTCGTCCGTTCCGCGGGGCACGAGTTGCATCATCCTGATCAAGAGTACCCCCGGACTAAAATTGGGCGCTGCAATCTCTATTTTCGTACATCTTATGCACATGTGTAAGAGGACCAGCCCGCCGCACCGTCTTAGCCGTTACACTAAAAGGCAGAATATTTGCCTAGCATTCAGCATTACAGACGGTACATGTACTAGTTATCGAACCTAGGTAAGCCAGCGGGCTTACACACCCTGATTGATCTACTCGCGGTCCCGTTCACGAGCCATTGTCCGTCTCGCGAGACCGCGACGTCTACAACCTTACTTCCTGCATCCACTGGCTCTCCCACTTCCTTTCCGTCTTCCGCACTCCAATATCAATATTGCCATCCTCACCACTGCTCACAAAATTCTTCCCCCCGACGAAGGAAGCAAGCGAATATATCGGCTTTGGAGTGTTAATTTTGACAAATTTCTCTTCTTTTCGGTGAGCATTCGAATCTGGGTCCTCCGGTCAGCTTTTCATCATGCTTTCGCTCAGATACTCACCGCTACCCTGATTATCCCTTGACCCCGGGAGAGACATTCTTGGCCTGGTGGTCGAATGGTATACACGTGTTTCTTATCACTTCACCCACTCCCTTGACGTCATGCCTATAATGGAAGACCACTAGTGAACGATCAACGTCGAATCATATTTGTAGACGCCAAAAGGAAAGTGCTGGATCATTCCGAGGAGACGTCAGAAAAACGTAACCATACATGCATTTCACGACAAACGGATGGCCAGCAGCGGATCGTTTGTTGAAAAAAAAGGACAGGCAAGTCACCTTTCAAAGCGATTCCAACGATCGAACTAGTCTAATTTCAGTCCTTGTCATGTCATGTTCTGACTCTCGAATGTCGAATGCTCTGTGCAGTGTCAACATATCTATCGATGTAACCCTCAAGTGGAACTGTCTAATACACATGACCGTATTTACGAATCCATGTGCGTCGTATCCTTACAAGCGCCACCTTTCCAGCCCGAGCACGCTAAAAAGAACCGGTATTGTCACTGACATGTCGGATTCATTGCCCCAACGACAACGTTGTTGGAGCTGACGCGCCATTGCAATACCCTCATGGAATTCCGTCTCTATTTCAATGCTTTCTCGCTGATAACACTCTATCGAAGATGAGACGGAATCATCGTTCGACGGTCTCGTTTCCACATACAGCCATCTAGTTCCCACAGAGCCCTCTGTGACCTTCGAAACCTCCCGCCCAATCTGGTCGTGTGCTGCGTACAAAAACACAGCTCATGATGGGGTTACGCTCGCCACGTGATCGAGGCACGATCGCCGATGCACACTGGAAAAACGGACTCGATATATGACTCGTTTCAAAAAACACCGCTTGGTCCTATCGGTGCGAAATCCGGTGCGCAATCTGACCCGCTACGAAAGGATCCGAGCCCATGCGACGCACGCTCCAACTCGAGCATCGTCACAGCCTCGGGAAACCTCGGCGTGATCTGGACCTCGAACGGTACTGGCCGCCTATTTGCATCGATCCGACGACTTGTCAGCACAGAAACACCACGACGAATAGCACGTACACGGCCAGACCCTCGCTCACACATCCTTCAATGTCGATCGGGAGCGGTCTTCCTTGCGCGTCCGTCGCACGTGCCAAGTTGGTCGCCCAGAGGACCATGGCGATGTTGATGAATAATTCGTCGTTTGCCACATGTCTGCCGACACACACGCGTCTCCCAAACCCGTACGAAAAGTGTCCCTCGTGTCTTGCGTCGGAGGTCCACCCCGAGGAAGGACCATCACGCTCGCCCATATGACGTGCGGGGTTAAAGTGCTCAGCGTCTTTTCCGTGAGTCTTTGGGTCCCTATGGAGGTGCCAGATGTTTGGGACGATAGTCGTCCTGGCGGGTATGAAGTGACCATTGTACCAGTCATCCTTTCAGAGCGGGCGCTATCAGTAACTGCCTTTCCTTCACAATCCTCGTACGTACATGAACGGAGCAATGTGGAAATCCCATTGGTCCCTGAAACGGTGGTCATTGAAGGCCGAGTCATTTTGCGTGCAGACACACGTAAACGTACGATAGGTCGCCATCTCAATGCTTCTTTTACCTGACTCGGTATGTAAGTTGAATTCGGAACGTGACATGGAGTATTGAAGCATGATACTGACCATCGCGCGGATATAGGGAAGGCGTTCCAGATCGTCAAATGTGGGGAATCTTTCGTGTCCTACCACATCGTCCAGTTCTTCTTGTGCGCGCTTCTGCGTCTCCGGGTAAACCACCATCGCCAACATCCACCAAGCCAAGACGGTAGATGTCGTCTCGGCTCCGGCAGAACTGGATGAGTGGGGTCGTCGAAAAACGTTGCAGCAAAGCTGACAAAGTACGCACTACATCGTCGCGGCTACCCACGAGTTCTCTCGTTCAGAGAGCCTACGTGCATCGGCAGTTTGGATCAGTGTTTTTGCAAGGCTCGGTCGATCATCGCCTTGTTTCTGAAAAGAGCTCAGATTCGTCGACCGGGAGGTGAATGCATATCGAGCGTACACACCATTCGCTCCTTCACCTTTCGGAAAAAGCCCTCGAACATCGCCGAGTCTGTAGCGTAGGACGCTTCTGCCTTCTGTCTCCACGGCGTCCAACTAACGTAACATGGTTGAGCCTCCGCAAAGCGATCCAGGACGACTGACGTTGCGTACCTCTTTGGGAGATGCATCATCCAAGGGAAAAATTCGACTAAATAAGCACCAGGAAGCGCAGCGCGCGTTACGCGAGCAATATAGTCGTTTACAGCTTTGACAGAGCTATCGTTCCCGGAAACGATCGGAGGTTCGCCGTACACTATCGACATGATCGACGACGCTGCTGTTCGCTTTAAATGACCATCCCAGTTGTCTGGCTCTTCGAGCAGCCCGCATGCAAGAAGCACGGCCTCTAGGTGTTGTATAGGATGGAAGCGAGGTGCGACGCCTTTGTGCAGACCTTCATGCGATGCTCTGCGAAGACGACGCCAGCTATCGCCCCGCGTCGGCCTGGTGTAACACTACTATAAGATCTGGTACGTACACGTCGCTGTATCGAGCCATTCCGATCAAGAGGCCACCCGACATGGTATCTCCAGCCACGATGTGTCGAGGCCTATCGGAATATATGCCGGCACGCTGGTCGAGGAGGTCTCTCACGATCTTCTGCGAGCTTATGATCACCATCGGCTGACCGGCCATGTTGAGGTAAATGATATCTCCTGGAGAACACTTGGTAGTCAAATCGGGGCAGATGGAGCAAAATGGAAATGGCAAACCAAATCTCTGTCGCAGGTTCGTGAACGTAAGCCATGGCATCTTGGTCATTTCGAAAATGTTTCCTAATAGTGGGAGGCCCCTTGGTCCAGGAGGTAGCTTCCGCCAAGGACTGCGAAGGTATGTGACGAGTGCATGTGCAGAGAAGCCTGCGACGACTAAAATAAAAAGCTTGTGCGCCCCAATTGCGTGGACGATGTCCATGGCTTCGATTCGCGACTGTGCAGAACGAGTTCGCCCTGCTTAAAGGATACCCGCGTATTATGTTTGAACATGTGTCGTATCAACGCGGTGATTTGGGATGGTCTTCAAACAGGGGGAGAGTAACAGCTTCGTTTGGCCTCGGGAGTTCGCGTCGCCCCGACAGACCTTGTGTCTAGTGAGTCAAGATCTCGGCTCAGTCATGGTAGTTGTTATCGTCGTTCCGCTGTTGGTTCCGTGTCGGCCGATGATGAAAGACTGGCTCGAAACGCGGTCAGTTGAACTGTCACAGGCGGCCAGGGATGGGGCCAGGAAACGACTTTCGAAGATCGTCCCGACTTCTCGTTAGGCAGCGTACCTTGCCAAGATAAATAACACACTTTTGCTGCCCTGGCCATCGGTGCCCATGTGCCCATGCTGACGAAGGTGGCGCGGCGAAAGGCGACCTTAGCGAGATTGTTTCACCAAATCTCCGGGAACGTGGCGTATACAAAGTTCCGCCTGCGGAAAATCACTTATCCGCCGCTAAATGAAGAACAACGCCTCGACCGAGCATCGGGCCATCCAGATTTTTTTGGTATTTTGGTGCCACGCCTGTCCTCCGCCGACATGACTTGGCACAAAAAGGGAATGGAGTGATCCGGGAAACTCGATACTTTTCGGATCATTCTCGGTCTTCCTGTGCAACCGGGGAGGTCCCAAATTCATTTAAATAATCGTCGGAAGAAGGTTTCTTCCCTGCCCATAACCATACTGAAACTGAAATTTTGCAGAGTTCCACGTTGAAACATGTGCTCACGTACCCCCTTTATTCGAGTTCTATTTCTGCCTACATTTCTTAAGCAATGTCGCGTTCGTGTGGAAAGCGATCAGGACGCCTCGTACCTGCGACTGCAGCGTTCATGTCATGTAGAAATGCTCTCTGCCTCCGGTACAAGTCAACAGTCTGGCGCAGCTCCGTGGGCATTCCAGATAGAACTCGGACCTGTGCTTTCTGATATACATACCACGCCAGAATGCCCTAGGTGAATACCACTTGAATGTCGCATTTAAGACCCGAGTCCGTGCAACCGCAGGGAAGGTGTGATATACGGTATCGAGTATAGTACTTGAAACCGCGTCCCCGAGGATTCGCAAGAATGAGCATGAACTAGGCGGCGGTCTAATCTGACTCTGAATTATGATTCAAGCCCGCTTTCGAAGGTTTGAATCGGTACCGCCATGATACATCCTTGTTTTTGGACCTGCGATAAGAAAAATGTACGTTGACCTAAGTTTTCACGAAGTTCTATTTATCAACAGCACAGGTCTGCATGGATACAGTAAAATGAACCTTTACAACGCTGTTCCCTCATGAAATGGTCGATGTCCATGCCCACTGCCCAACGATCAAGATATGATATTGTCACGGTGAAAATGCCCCCGTGCCTCGTGGCCCGACAGACTTCACCATAGGAGGCATAGTAGGCCCGAGACTAGCTAAAGTTCTATATCCCTCGTCACCAACTCTCTACGTTCATAGAGGGAGGCGAAAGTTGAGTTTGACCTTACAGGAACCACAGAACAGGGTTCGAACTTCCCTGCATACCCTGAGAGTGAAAGCCATCCTGCTGACTTAGAAATCACAATCTTCCTGCCGCTGTTTGCTGTGCCTTGGACCCCGGTTTTCTCTCGGCACCGCATCCACGAAAACCGGTCCTCAGCGGAATGATTTTCCTTCTTTATAATGACAGGATGACTGTATGTGTAATCTCACGGCTGACACTGCTGCCCATGTTTGCTGGTACTAATACACACGATGCATTGCCTCGGATCGATCGTACATTTCCCTTTGCGTCGTGTGAGAATGGAATTGTTTGAGGCAGCGGTCGTGGATGCTGAGCAGGGCGAGGTCGAACAGGTGGTAAGTAAAGTGGCCGGTGACAAGGTGACTCCAGTATTAATTGATTGTGGGAGCATAGCCTCGATTGGACTTACCGCGCCGCTTCAGGTCCATCTCATACTTGGCGCTGCAAATGCGAAATGCAGACGGATTTGGTGGTGCAGCGCCTTTGTGTCTACCATCCCATCGGGGTCGAGGTGGGCCTCTGGATTCTTTTATTTGTCAATGCACAACGTTCAAGCCACGTTGCGGTTGGACGGGGTCCGCGACCGTAAAGACCTATCGTAGCGACGCGCAGTTTCCATTCTACGGATATGAATGACTTATTAGCTCCGTACTGTACTGCGGTGCTGCCCTGGAGGGCGACGGTCTTCATCTCGTAGCTAGCCCCTAAGAGGCTCAGTCGGAAATGCATCTGGGTATGTTGTTCTCTTTACGTTTTAAATTGAAATAAACGATTTTACGCAGCGCAACAGTCGTCGATTAAGGCTGCTAAGCTTGTCTGGAGCAAATCCCTCGGTAGACGACGCTCAAATCTTCCGCGGATTCAGCGGGCACTGCGCATCGCAAGGCAATGGGCATGGGCACCCTTAAAACGTGACCCTTGTACTACTTAAATTGGCACCCCCGCACCGCCCACAACCATCCAGAAGTCGAGAAGACTTCGTGGTGCTCTGCGTCGGACCAAGTAGTCATGCAACAGAATATTCGCTCGATAACTAATCGTCAAGATGATGGCACGCGGCAGGTGCATGTCCTGTGATGACGATTGTTTGGGCGGTATCTCTGCCTCAGTGACTTTACTTAAAAGCCCGTCATTGACTCATTCGTCTTCATCATTCTTGCGACCCGCAACGATCGTTCGCCCAAGCATGTCTGTATCCATTTTTCGAGCATTTGGATCGACTCCGTCTTCGCCTCCAGTTCGTAGTGACACTAGAAAGAGAATTCCCATTCATCGTGGGACGTACACCTTCGTCAACCGACAAAGCGGGACCGCGATGGATATGACTAGTGATCAGGTCATCGCAGGTCAGCCCATCTCTTTCCCGATTCATGGCTCCCGTAGGGTCTGACCAAGAGATAGGAATGCCACCTAAAGATCTGGATTCTCAGAAGGTCTGTAGTCATGTGTACCTATTTCGTAGTTGTTCGTCACTCACTAGTGCTTGATGAACAGTGGGAAGTTAATCCACTGGGAGCGGGGCACACAATCCGAAACATCAAGTACGGCAA
The DNA here is from genome assembly GCA_038090275.1 of Austroboletus novae-zelandiae. NCBI lineage: Eukaryota > Fungi > Basidiomycota > Agaricomycetes > Boletales > Boletaceae > Austroboletus > Austroboletus novae-zelandiae. The sequence continues at coordinate 25,381 of JBBPML010000119.1, read as the reverse complement.
ATACTTGTCGGTGAAATCCATAGCCAAGGAAGTGCTGGTTATTGCGAGCGACTTCCCTGTCACCTGGGAAGTAAGAGCCGTACGCGTTCCCGAAGAGAACGCTGCATTTTACGAGTGGGTCACACTCTGGAGAAACGGTCAAGTCCCTGACTGATGGTTGATCATCAGAATACGCTGGCCCGAAACTGAATTTATGTTTGAGCTAGCAGAATTAGGGAGTTCCAATGCAAAGACAAAGGTAGGAAGTTTATCGCGCGCTCAGAGGGACACGTCACTCAAGTCTTTATCAGATTCATCTTTCTGAGGGTCAGCTGTCCACGGACCAGCAACGTTGTCGATACTGGAGGGCGAACCGTATCCGACAAGGTTCCTTTTATCAGCACTCAACAACCACTGCCCAAAGCCAGGGAAACGGGATGGGTTCTAGTATCACCAGTTTCGCGGGTGAGTTCTTTTCTGGACGATGATAATGGTCATTGATCTTCTGAACCGAATCTCAGACAAGTGGAAATCTCTAGTCCCCTCTCTAGTTCCAGAAAACAAGGTACAGATTGCACCGCCGCCCCCTAGAAAATGATCTGAAAAGGCGTCTCCTTATTCAAAACTACGCAACGAAAGTTTTTGTTTATCGTGTGGACGTTATCAGGTGTATGTTACCACGTCGAGGTCGCTTCAGTTACCATTCCATGCTCTATCTCTATGCTTGAACGTTTGAACCATTGTATTATAGTGATAGTATATGCATCTTGACACATGTTTTGATCATCAACTCGAACAATTAATCAAGAAATTTGATTGTAGATGGAGTGACAGACTCAGAGATACAAAAGTCAACGACCTAGCATGTAGAGGCCAGCAAGTGACCACAAACACTGAACTATCGCCCCGAGCCTCAAGACTACTCAAGTCCCTACGAGTAATTCTTTGTCGATTTATGTATCCCGATCTATTTTAGTTCGACGAGTTTCTTATGACTCGACGCACGGAGCTGGGTTGTCACTTGACATGTCGGGCTTCGTGAGTAATGACACAACGCATGAAACGTTCTACCATGGGGTACCACCCCCGCGGACGAAAAACGGAGATTTAAAGGAAAAAAAGAGTAATGGCAGCGAGTCTAGTAATATCTGCCTCTTTCCCCGGCGGGAATATGTGATATGATTAGCATTGCCGATGATCGCCGGTATCAAAGTAGATGATTATACCGACCTTCAGCTTTGTGTAATTCGTCCTGAACCCTAGCGGCCTAACCCTCGAGCACACTCTTCTCGCTGATTCAAGTTCCAGCAACTTCAGCTTCAGCCAATCCTGCCGTATCGGCAATCGCATGTATGGGCTGTAATCGGAGCTGTTTGAGTACTTCGTGCTTGTGTAATGATACTTCAATTATGACCGCGGGCGGACCGCGTATCCATGTGGTCCTTTTTCACTTTCTGATTCTTTTCTTTGCGTTATATAAAACGTTTTTGTTCCTGCTTTCGCTGATCCGACAATTATGGCATGTGGAGTTTAAATTTTGGCGGGCTTTGCCGCGGAAAATTATTGGTAGGGTCTCGCCTCCGCGTAAATATCTAGCCATGGAACAGTCTAGAAATTCCCATCACCTTGCCCCAAGTACTGTAAGTGGTACCGAGTCTAGTCTTGCTAAACTCTCTTTCGTTATTGATAAACCGGAGAAACAGTCCAGCCTAATCTACTATTTCGGCCGATCTGTTGATTTAGTTCAAACTCAGTGAGTTCTTCCAGTATTCATTATCAATTTTGGAATCCACAACATGCTGATCGAATCAATGTTCCGGTTGCGATGTGAATCGGGACCATTCCCCGCTGACGACATCCCAATCCAAGCCTTTTGTTATTCGGGGACTGAAAATTCATTCTAACAGCCAGTTTAGCGTTCCAGGCAAATAGCCACATTGAAAGGCTGTTTGGAGACAACCAGAAAACTCCAAGCCGTTGCTTCTGATCGCGATCTTCACAAAACTCAAACGGACTTCTTCCACGCCAACGAACGACGAAAGCCTCCCATCGATTACTTTATGGCCGTCGTGAGAGGGTTTCCAAGGCGGCCTGTTTGCAGGGGCAGGAAAAAGGTACGAACTCGAATAGCCCAACTTCGAATCTGGCAGTTCACGAGTTTCAAATTGATCAGTATGCCAAGAAGTCTATGTGGACACATTGCCCTGGTCTAAGTGGAAGTCGGATCAATGGCGGCTATAGCGTAGAAAGCTGACCCGAATATATGTAATAATGGTGAGTCATGATGGAACACAAGCAGCCCTAGATGCTGTGAGATGTTACGTTTCTAATTGGATGATAAAATTTGCTCGCGAAGATAAATACCATAATGCCTGCAAATGATTGGAGGCCCTGGGGCTGCGAAGACAGGCGTTTGGACTAGCAGCTGACCATTACAGGCATGTTCTTTTCCACCATACTGAATTCTTCCACTATTTTCATTGTTTAGGTTAGATCAGCGAACTTCGCAGTGACCGTTCGTCCCGAGCGATGAGCTGGTGGAATAATCCAGCGGTAGAAGCTCAACTCGGTATTCTTGATGTGCACATGACATTTTTGTTGCTGGGTGTCTATGGGTACGTTCGAGTTCCTTCTTTTCAGTAATATTAACTCGGCGCCGAAATCATTGTCTAGATGGGAATACTTCCAATCCTTGCGTGTAGAATACGACATCGTTTGTAGGCGCCTATCCTTTCGATGGCCACTTGTAAGTGATCACATGTCTATTGTTTTGCGGGGTCGTTGTAATTGACTGCCGAAAAAGATTTCATATCTTACTGGGAGGATTTCTCTTTTGATTGGCCTTATTCTGCTGTGAGTGGCAGGCAATAATCTGGTTGTTACTCATCCAGCATCACATGTAGTGCGGTTTCGGGGTGCTCATTATTTGATCATTTCTCTTGTCAAAGTTAGTTCTCAGTCATGTCACGCTTTGCATCGTGTAACTCGTCTTTCTGACCAGTTGGGACCACCTCGTTGACTGTGAGACACACACCTCATATTAATCCGTTTTAGCTGAAGAAGCCATTTGACACTGCAGTTGGCGATTGACATTGCTATGGGATGCGCTTCAACAAATCTCATGATACGCACGTGGGTCCGGATAGTATTTTGCTGACCGACCTACATCTTATGAGCGTGTAGATGGGTGATCTGGCATGACTCACGTCTGGTGCACATCCTACTGATACTCCTTTCCCTGGGACATTGGGCTGTGTTGATAACAGGTGGGTGTTCGTTTTTGTGTATCCCGCTCCCATCTGCTATGCTTTTGATTCAGACGCAATGGATATCAAGGCAAACTCCTCGAACGGGACCTGCGTCGTTCATATAACACATCCCAGCGCGATGGCCGGGGTCTTCGTATATGGTAAATCACTTTATTGTGTTCAATGTGTCTTTGGTCTTCGATCTAACGCACCTAAGCCATGATCTATGACTTCATTGTACTAGTGCTAGCCATCATGAAGTTATCAAGACAGCCGCGCACATCTTTGAAGGAACGTCTGTGTGCGCAGGGTTTAAGTTATTTTGCTGTAGCAGCTGTAACTGGGATTCTACCAACGGTTCGAACCGCGCGTAGTCTCTCTTCCTACAAATCACTCACTAGTGATCCGCAGGTTTTTGCTTTCCTAGGTTCCGAAGGTACGATTCCATCTTTCTGTGGTTTCCATGATTCAACAAACCATACTTAGCTATGATGGCCATAACTGGCAATTTGGGTAGGTCACGCTCAGTGCCGTATGTTATCTGATGTAACTGATGAAGTAACGCCAGCCATTGTCGCAAAGTATTATTTCATACGCTTATGCCACAGTGGTTTCCTAACTGACAATTTCAAGTACTATTGCATCAAGTAGAGCGGTAAGATCGCTCCTCGTTCTTTCCGGTCCAACAAGGTATGTAAAAGGGCAAGTGTGTGTGTAATGATGACTTACATGTACATAAATAGTCAAACGACCGACGTGGTCGTAGATAGCGGCGGCATGCTTACGACCTGCCAATTTCCGACTCGTGCTTCGATGGACGTTTGTTGACGCACGTCACCGAAAGAGCTGTACACATCGTCAAATTGTATCGCTATTTTTCTAGAGCTCCATATTCTGTTTCATATCCATCCTCCCCAGGCTTTTGCTTCCCCATTACTGTACATAGAACCCTTAATACACCCACAGGGTTATGACTCTCGTTGCATCGCTTGGAGCACGATTCACGAGCCTGCCCCCTCAATCACCCTCCCAACTCAACCCTGTGAGATTTGGTCCCTGTGTTGTCACCTAACGCCACAGGCAGGCGGAACGCTGGGCCCAAAGTTGACGTGTCACTGACAAGATTCAAGCCAGTCATCGGCAATCCGTCATATTCGATAGGCAGAACGCGTAATTCCTGCCAGTGGGCTGTGAAAGATATGGGCCCCGTCCCCCTATATTTCCAAAAAAAAAGTATTATAAGGCGCAATCATCGCAAGACGGTGCATCACGTTATCGTTTGACAGGTCTGCACCCCAAGCTCATGGAGCCGGTGCTTATGAGTCCATGTTGACTCAACACCGCCTCCACGATGATCCACTGGAGAGAACCAGCCATTGAGGCTCGCTTCGCCATCGGTGGCGCAGACTTTACATTCCTGTTATTAGGTACGAGACCCTGCTTTTATCTATCTGCACTGAAAAGAAAATTCGTCCATTCAAGACGTTGGGAAACCTCACCATGCCAGGTTGTTCCACAATGATCTCATATTTCGAACGTGAGCCCAAGCTATTTCTTTTCTCTCCTCCTAGTCACCCGGATGTCGTGTGGCGATAGTTGGTTGATGCGGAAAGGCTTCCCTTCGATACACGCGCTACTGTTGCTTGCTGCTGGGGTCATACTAGCACTAGGTATGAGTCCGTTCTTTTCCTGTGCTCAACCTTTTACATGTTTTACGTGCGATTATCCAGATGTCGGGAACGTCAAGGCGTTCAGATCAAGCGGTCATTACGTGCGCCGTGGCTGTGTGCAGCCGTTTACGTGTACAGTTCGTCCGAGACGAAGTTGCTGTCCCGATTCGTCTTACGGTCCGTCTATGTAGCAATGGGCTACGACTTGCTCGTATGCGTCTTGACCGTCGCCAAGCTATCGATGTTACCCTCCAAATATCCTTAGAGGCAGCAGCTACGCTCTCAAGTCCTCTCATACTTTGCCATCGGTCGTTCGTTCGTCAAATCGCTCATCACATCGGTCGTCTATAGGCGCTTGCTTTCCTAGGCTCTGCCGGTGGGACCCTTGTCGCCTCCTTTCATCGCAGCCCATCTCATTGTCGATCGTTTTTCAGCAATGGTGGGCACCACGGGAACGTTTGGTGAGCCCTTGTCTTCAGGCGTGGGGGAATTCGGTCGCTCACGCGAGAGGCCTAGCCATGACAGCAAGGTAACTCACATACTTATCCGCCTTTGCCATGATCGATCGCCAGTGCTGACCAACCAACCTGTTTGAAACCCGAAAAAAATACTCGTACGGTCGTCGACTCGTCGCATGCAGGGCGCTTCTCGAATTTCGTGGACTTGCCTCGAGGTGCGTCACGCTGCGTGTTTTTGAGTTCGTCACTTTCGATACAGGTCGTGAACAGCTCTCGCGTGGATACGTTGCCGGACGCAAACGGAAGATGACCACGAATATATAGCTATCCATTCTAAAAACTTAATAAGTTATACACAAACCTCTCACACACACAAAGCTTGTGGCACAGAAAATCGATACATGCCTACGATGATATCAGGCTGTCACCACGTTGTCGGACTGCAGGTGGTGAAACAAGTCAGCACCGTCCCACGGTGTTCGCAACGTCGACTCACCCAAACGTTCCACTCTCGGGAACCGACTTGTACGGCAACGCCTTGCCGTCCGCCGTCTTTGTAAACACCGTGTTTCCCCACCACGTCTGTACGGTCGTCGCTCCGATCGTCCCATTGTTGGGATACTCGAGCATGAAAAAGATGAAGATGACGCCGAACGCGACGCCCGAGTCTAACGCGGCGGACAGGACGTCTGATCGAAAAGAGAGAGTTCAATGGGTAAGCATCAACTGAAAAAAAAAAGAGTGAACAGGACCGACGTACAATTGTACTTGGCCCACCAAGCAAAATGTCTCTTCCGAATGCAGTATTGGAAAACGAAACCGACGATGGCCCATGGGACGTAATTGAGCGCGGTCGCAGGCGGAATAGCGCCCAGACCGCTAAAGAGGACGGGGAAGCTAAACACCGGGGGGTGAGCCCTCACGAACGTCGCGAACCCAGGCGGACGACATACTTGATATACCGGACGAAACTCTGGGGCCACCTGAGGTGGATGAAATACACCAGCGTGGGGCACAACGCCCCGACGAGGAACCAATACGTGAGCGCTGCACCACCACATTGGGGTCAGACTCGTTCGACACGGATCGAAACCGAACGGAGAAAACCGTACAGCTATAAATCTGACCGGCAGAAAACATGCGCATCGGACCGATGACACCCCAGACGATGCTGGCGGTACCAAACACCTCGGTACTCGGGCAGATGAACCCGTTCTTTTGCGTCGGACTGCAAATGTCGGGAATGTTGGAGAACATCCACGCTTGGACGCCAAGTTGGACAGTTCCGGCGATGATGGTGGCCACTACCTGGCCTTTGTTGACGAGTCCGAGTCAACGATGTCAGTTTTTGGGGTCCAATCCAAAGAAAGGACGTACTCCAAAACATGGCACGAGGGGGGATTTTCATGTAGTGTCCCAGTTTGAAGTCGGCAGCAAACGAGAGCGCTGCGAGGCAAATGTCAGAAAAAAACATACACACTTTCTAATCTGTTTCTGGAAAGAAAAAAAAACATGCCTTGGGACATGGTGATGTATCCCCACGTCTTGAACATCATCATGGCGATCGGCCGCCCGGGGTGGGCATATCCGATAATCAACTCTGTGATCACACTGTACGACGTTTAGACAAGCGACGTACAAAAAAAAGGACTCATCGTACTCACTTGAGACCAACCTGTTGGTTCGTGATGGCTTGAATCATTCCGATAGGTATCACATAAAAAAAGGCTGTAATCAACGAACCACCACACATCAGCACCCAACGTCTCGTACGAAGAGAACCTCGACACTCACAAATGAACAACGCGAGACAGAAAGCCCACACGGGCAACTCGGTATGCCATATCTCGATCAAGATGATACCAAACACGAACATGGTCACTGTTTCGAGCACAAGTACGGATGAGAGACACACCCGGGACCACTCGGACGCGTTCGAACGTACAAAAGATGATCCCGTACCACCAATCGGGTACATGTCTATACACCGACATCAGACGCGCGTGAACGTCGGGCTGTTCTTGCATCGATCGCCTGCTCTGTATCCAGATCTGCTTGCGGAAGTACAGGAACGCGTGCGTCAGCGTGGCGGTGATAGACGCGAACGAGAGTCCATAAGAGATGGCAAACGTCATCCTGCGGGGTACCAGTGAGCCGTGGCGTAGGTGACAAACGCAGAGACGAGACGCACGAAAGAAAGAGTGGGCTGTATTCCTCGTATGCGGTGAGATTGAAAGACGAGTCGTCGTTGATGATGCGGGAGACGTTGTACGTGCTACCCGTGTTATCGTACGATATACGCGTCGACATGCTGTTTCGAGAGCACGTCAGCGCCGCCAGAACGTGCAACGAAAAACCGGGTCGACGTACGGCAGGTACTGGCTGTACCACGTATTGGTGTAATACAGCACGGGAGCGAGGAACCCTGTAGTGCATACGTCAAACGTTTGAAACGCACAAGGAAACCGAATTCGACAGACGCACAGACGACGAACACGAACCCGACCATGATGTTAGCCTCGGCCCACCAGGGCGTGGCAAGCGGACTACCTAGACCGTCTCTCAACGAGCGTTCGACAGACGAAACGCCCAAAGAACGCTCACCCATGTACGTGATCTGCGCCCAATCGAACGTGATCAAACTCATCCCCAATCCGCTGACGTACCCAAACATCTGGTTCACGACGATATTGTCGGGTGCGATCCAGCACACCCACGAGAAATAGGAAAGTGCTTGGAAGAGATAGCCCGGAACAAAGTACCAGCATATGCCGGCGAGCCAGACGTACAAGAAGAAGCGCTCGCGCGAGATACCTCCCAGGGAACCCATGCCGGAATACGACTTTCCGTGGAGTGTGTTGAACAGGGCGCACGTCACGAGATTGGCAGGCCAGACTGGGAAAGACAGGGGGGTGAGCGAGCGATTCCCAAGGGGTGAGATGGCGCACTCATAGAGGGTGGGTTGACGAGGAACCGACGTAGAATACCGCCGATAGAAAAACCGATCAATTGCGTGGACATGACCAACATCCATTGGTCTAACGTATAACAAAGATCGATACCCGAGGAGATATGATCGTCAGGTACCGCCGGAGCGAATCACGTCGTTACCCAATCAAAACGCGAGACGGACATCATGATTTATGAGCGGGGGTATATTCGTCCGGCTAAACCGTACTCACAAAGAAAGCTGTACTTTTGGTCGTAATACACCCGCTGAACGGCAACAATGTCCGTCTGACGAGCAAGAAAAGAGTCATCAGCAAAAAAAATTATTTCGCACCATCCTAAATTACATACCGCATATGCCGCTATCCGGAATTAGACGAATCGGTCAACGTGCGTCCAACGGGCACTCGACAAAGTCATACGTACATCCTGACCCGACGGTCGCCATGATCGTCAAGAGCACGTGCTCCTTGATGGTGAACGGACCAGGGTTCAATGACGTCCCGAAGATGCGCCAGTTAGGAACCGTCTGCGCCCCTATTCAGCTCCCCCCGACTCCACCATCCGACACATGACACGTACCGCGGCCCACAAACGACCCATCGGGAGCGAGACCAGTACGGCGACGAAACTCGATATACCGACGGAAGGATAACGGAAGAAAAAGAACTGGTTCATACCCGCCAACAAGACGGCCCATATAATCCCTGAAACACACCCACGGGGAGTAAGCACCTCGAGTGAACCCATAGTAAGGGCAGAAACGAACGTACCCATCACCCACGTCCGCACGCTCGACGCAGGCATGCTCGGATCGTCCGTGTTGGCGACGGCCGATCGCACCTCGGGATACGGCGAATCGTCCTCTGTCTGCCTGTCAACCCAGAGCCTGTCCTGAACACGGGCGACAACTCACCCAGCATCCCCGCGACGGCTTGCTCACGATCGATGTTGGGATCATCGAAATCGGCAATGTGCCCAATGAGCTCTGGACATGGTCAGAGTCGCTCTTCGGTAACACATACCAAGGCACCTACCCGCCTCCTTCGAACGCCTCTTCTCATAGTCCTCAGGTGTCGACTGGCTGTCTAACTCGCCCGTCATATCGCCTAGACAGATGGTCACAAAGAGGGACGGAGAGGAACGACCTGATCGACATGAACGGAATTAAATGTGTTGAGCTATCCCCCCCGCGCTTAAGGTGCCCACAAGAGCTTCTGCAAAATAGACCAACGCGTCCGACTGTCGATAAGGCGCTGGAACACGCGGATCCACCATCCTGAAACACGCGGTCGTCCGTGTCCGTGCCAGCGACAAAGCGTTCGGCACCAGTGGCTCGAAGGCTTGGGGTTTGACTTGAGGTCGTCAGAGTTGGGACCGTGTACGTCCGGCGAAACCGGCAAAACGGAGTCAAGTAAAGCAAGTCGAACTCGCCACTGTGGGTTTCATGTGTTAATTGTTACCCCGTTTCGACTTGTCTCGACTGCTTGTTGCGTAGAAGCACTCTGTTTGTACATGCGAACGTCAAGGCCTAGATTTTTGAGACAGGTATCAGTTCAGCAAAACCCCGGGATAGGAGAGATTTGACTGATAATCGGTGAAAAGAGTATGATACGCCGCTGCTCTGGTTGATTCTAGGCGTATAATAACCAACAAGAGACCGCAAATTACCAAAAAGGCTCTTTGACAGGCCAATGTTTCCCGTTATCTTGGGACCGGGGAGATTGACGACCGCACGGTGCAATGGCACACAGCGACCCGGCGTGAAACTTCATATCAGACGCTCGAGCTCCTGCCGCCAATCAATCGGAAATTGTCGACGCCGAGCATGTGCTCTCTTGAAATTCCTCATGGTGACACGAGTTCGAAATAAGTCAAATTCGACGGCGTACTGCGATTCCGCCAAACATCGCTACCCGCGTCTCTCCGCAAATCAGATCCGGGATCAGCACATCATCTCAAAGATTACACTATAAAAAACATACACACACATCCATATCGCGGGCCAGTAACGCAAGAAGGAATCAAGGAGAAGCATGCGTAGACGTAAACCGAGTCACCGTAATGCAGCAGGTGCGTTAGGGAACTTGGGAGGAGTAATGCGAGGTGGTGCAATAGCCTTTTTCGCCTCTCGAACAGCCAAGAGCTTATCCACTCTTGGTGGTGGGATAACTATCGAGGCATGTGGTCGCGAAGCTGCTTCCTCTTCTTTCCGATCCTTATCTTTTCTCTTTACGACGACGACCTCTTCTTCCTCCCTCTTTCTCTTCGCACCGGTTTTCACAGAGTCCGTTGCAGGGGAATCGACGCTTTGGCTGATGAAATCAAACAGCGTACTGGCTACACGTGAATTCATGCGAATATCCACGTGCTCCTTCCGCACGCGAACTCTCATTTCCCAGATTTTGGTCGCCAATTGCTCCGACGACGAATTGTCCATATTGACCGAGATCAAAAGACACGTCATGATGAATTCGATTGGCGCGACACGCCATTCTGGCTTGAGAAAGACGACTCGAAGGGAGTCATCGGAGACGAGTTTTGAAAAGTTACGGAAGGTATCATGAATCCGTCCGATGAACAAATCGTCCTGTGAGAGGTCTTGGTCCGCGTCGTCGTCCGTGGCCTTCTTTTTCCCTTTGCGAGCGGGTTTAGCCAAGGGGTTGTGTAGCCATTTTTCAAGCTGGACAATGGTGCCGATCGCAGTGGACGAAGGGTATCTGGCGATGACGTATAACGCGTGGGCGATGCACCGAAAATCTCCCCCACGTGAACGATCCCAGTCGAAGCCTTCGGCATCCAGAGGGGCACCCATTCGGACGTATTCTGATTGCAACTTGCGCACGAGCTTGGCCATGGGCGTGTTGAGTACCTGTAGTTTTTCTGAAGGAAAGGGAATGAGCAAAGGACCGTCAGACGAGGTCATACCTACCAGCGGGCGTAAGCGCCATTCCGAGTTGCACCCTCTGAGACGAGCATTTGGATTAAAGATGCATTGGGCGACGTGTTGGACACATACCTGGAAGATTTCTCGTTCATCAGAGTCTGGGAGGTCTTGATATTCGATGCAGACCACCTGCTTGTTTGCAAATAGTCGTCTATATCGTTCCGGAAGGAGGTGGCCTCGGGTATGTTTGCTCATTTTATACCAGTATTTCGCATTAGTAAGTCTGTATGGTTGGTATCGACATGTGAATTGGGCATGCAATGGGAAGCACCTACGGATCTCGATCTGGAAATAAGCAGCAGGAATGAGGAAGTGCTGCGAAGAAGAAGACGACGACTTACGAGGAATCTAGAAGACCAAACAAGGATAAGCGGTGAACACGGATCAGCAGAGGAAAAAGGGACGAACCAGCCCGTCCATGAACCTGTGCTGAGTTAAGCGCGCAGCAGCGAAGGAGGACCGAGGGTTACGCACCGTTGAACGGAAGTGAGCCTCTGTTTTCCGTCGATGCAGGTCTTGGATTCCGATCCATCGTCGTGCTGGTGTGTGACTGGCGGGGAGTGAGCGAAGCAGAGAAGACGAGAAGAAGTCGCACCGAATATGACGGGTGGCACGTAGAAGTTGCGGAGGATGGAGTCTATGAGACCGACCTGCTTTGACTCCGGCCATACGACGTCTGATTCGGCGGTGCGTCATGTTGGGTGAGCTGAGTGGGAACAGTAGAACGACGTGCCTCGCTGGTACTCGGGCTCGAGGTCGATGTCTCCGGCGTGGATCTGGTCTGCGGTGCGACGTGAGCGGGGACGGGGACGAGGGAAAGAGGCGGACCGTAGAGCGCCTGGGTGGAATACGTTGTGGCCCGGGGCAGCTTGAGCACGTTGGTGAGCTGGTAACCGGACCCGCCGGAGTTGTGTCGGTCGTCGGCCATGGCATAGTCGAGCTCGTCGTCGTCCGCGAGCTCGTCCTTTACTTTCTCGAGGTCGTCCATTTTGATGGACAAAAGCGAAGCTGTGGTTGTTGGCAAATCGGAACACTCCAACTTTTTCCTCTTTTGGAACCCAAGCTCGCCGTGCTCCACGATGAACACCGCCGTCCCCTCGTCGTCCAGGCTGTCCGCGAGACCGCCGACAGCGTCCGCCAGACTCACTGCGCGCCCAAAGCGCGACTCGCTCATGGCCGAGCTAGAACGCGGCAAGCGCTCTCCCTCGTCCCCCGCGCCGCCCACTCACCCAGCCGCAGACCCACAGCACTCGGCCGCCAAGCGCCAGCATCGCTCGCAGGCGTTTTCGTCGCACATGGCCCACGCGTCCACCGAGCGCCAGCTTTTGTCCGCCCAGGCAGCCAAGACGGAGCTCGAGAACAAGCTGCGCCAGAAGGAGGTCTACATCGAGCAGCTCGAGGGCGACCGACGCTTCCTCGCCGAGCGAGAAAAGGCAGAACGCGAGGAAAAGGAGAACGAGCGCGAGGCCAGCGCAGAGGACAAGGTGCGCCCGCGCTCACCAGACCTGTCAGCCGTCGCTCATAAAACTAGAAATTGGCAGAGGCCGACCTGAGGTCCCTGCGCGAGGCGATGGCCACGCTGAGGAACGAACACGTCGAACTCAAACAGTCCTATTCCGCACTGCAGCTGACCCACACACAACTCCTGGCCACTCAGAGAGCCGAATCGCTCTCCTTGACGCGACGAAACGCCGAGCTGGAGCAGGAACTCGTGCAGTGTCGCGCCGTCACCGAGGAGCGCGATGCGACGATACACGCCCTCCATCGCAAGCTCGACGAGACCGAAGCCGTCTCTGAACCGGTGAACACCAGACGCAGCGAGGACGAAAACTGGTCCGTCATTCGCGACGAACTCCACCGCCAAGCTTCGTATTTTCGCTCCCTCGAAACGACAAATGCAAAATTAAACGCAGAGCTAGGAAGGTACAAGGACAGGCATGCGAATCTCGAAGTACTTCGTGAAGAGAAGCGCGGTCTCGAAAAGAAGGTCGCAGTCGTGGACGATCTCCGTGAAAAGGTCGTGTCTTTGGAGGCTCAAGTAGAGGCTGCAAGACGAGAACGACAGGAATGGTGAGTCGTGCATTTCCTCCACGACGGCTTGTCAACGTAGCCATCCGCAGGGCAAACAAGTCCGACGAAGTCACCCCGCCCTCTAAGCCGTCTCTGTCGGTCGTCCAGAGCCTCTCAGAACTCAGGCTAGCTCACGCACGTCTGCTCGAAGAACACGGTTCCGATATCGCTGTCCTCAAGAGCCGCGAAGCCGAACTTGCCCATGTGAACGAGTCTCTTGCCGAGACCAAAGGGACCGTCGAATCGTTACAAGGCGAGGTGCAATTACTAAAAGACAAGGTGGCACGACGCGAGCAACGAGCTCAGCTAGCCGAACGAGAAGTCGGTTTCTTGCAAGCCCTCGTGGTGCGTGCGAACATATATATAAATTGTAATGACGTTTCCGATCGCTGTCCAGGCAAGCTTTAATGCCGAAGATCAAGCCGCTCGGGAAGTGCCTCGCTCAGATGGTGGTCTCTCGCAACGCGTACACGATCTCGAGCAGTCTCTTTCGGAGTACAAGTCCGCCAACTCGCAATTACAAGAAGCACTGGATGCCATCGACAGCGAGGTCGACGGTGGTGGTTCCAGGCTCTCGCGAAAGGATCTTCGGCAACAACTGGAACATCAAAAAGGCGCAGCCGTAGAGGCTACTAAAGGTGCCCGTTCATTCATCCGAAAGCAAGGAATCCATACTGACCCTGGAACGATGTGTAGCACTCGAAGAAGCGCTCGGCACAGTCAAGGTGTACGAAGACAAGGTAGAAGCGCTGGAACAAACGCTCTTTGAACTCCGGGGCAAGATCGGTGCTGGAAACCACGTCCCGCCTGGCATGCGCGTACTTTGTCTACGTGACAACCCTGCTCAACAATGGAGCGACCTTCGTCAATCAGTGATGGATCGTCTCAAGAGCGAAAACGAAGCGCTGATCAAACGACTGAGGGATCTCGATAGCCGAGGTGTGGTCGACTCGCAAGCAGGGACACACGGAGAAGAGCTCGTCCCAAGGGAGAGCTGGGAGGTGCTCTCCAAAGAAAAGGAGGGACTCGAAGAAGTCGTGAAACAGAAAGAGAAGCGGCTGCTCCGACTGCAGCAGGTAAGCCCTCGTGGGTCTCGTCGCAGCATGTTTTCCGACGTGCACCGTGCAGGTCTTTACAGCGAAAAGTGCCGAGTTCCGAGAAGCGATCGCGTCGATCCTTGGACTCAAGCTTGCGTTTTATCCCAACGGACAGGTGAGGGTGACGTCGATATACGACCTCTCAGCGTCGTTTGTCTTTCAGCCTTTGAGCAAGACGAGCGCGGACGGTGACGGCGCGCGGATGCAGCTGGTGGCGCAAGGCGAGGGGGGTCCGCAGGATCTCCCGCAGCTGATGCACTATTGGGTGGAGGAGGAGCAGTGCATACCTGGGTTCCTTGCGAGCGTAACGCTCGAGTGCTATGACAAGTCGAAGAGGGAAGGCGCAGGTGATTTCAGCGGTCCTTGATTGTACTACTCTTATTATTACCACATACTACTACTATTTGCTTGACGATACTCGGGCTTCGGACCGACCCTATGAACATCAACGTCACCGTCATGTGCAAAGCCACCGCCGCATCAAAAAAACTTGCGAAACTGGCTGTCAATCGAGGGATCCATGGCTGTGACATTCACCAGGTCGATTTTAGTGTGTGAAGGATGCACATTTAGGACCCTCGCCACGTCGTTCTTCTGCGCTCATGAGACCCAGGTCCCTCCTTTTCTTTGCAGCGTCGTGGATATCGGCGCAGGGGGCGACGACGACTCTCGATGGCCTCTACGCGCTCGTCGAGCGACGCATTCCTTCCCATAGCCAGTCGTTCAACTTTACCCTGACACCAAACGCCGCCGAATACGATTCCTTTACTTTGAGCGACTCTTTGAACGTCCACGGAAACTCTACAGTCCACGTCGAATGCAACTCGGTCAGCGCTTGCGCTCGCGGTTTGTACACGTCAGTCGTTTTTTCTTTTCTTTTGCCGTTCGTAACGCCTGCGCAGGTACCTCACCAAATTTGGTGGCGTCGATATTTGGTGGACGGGCTCCAGACTGAACGCCCTTCCCAAGACGCTTCCATGTGTTGGCACACCCCTGACGCAAACCTCGATCGTCAAATACCGCTACTTTTTCAATACCGTCACCTTCAGTTACACGACCGCGTTCTACACGTTTCAAGACTGGGAGCTCCTGCTCGACTGGATGGCCCTCCGGGGGATCAACCTTCCCCTCGCCTGGGTTGGCTACGAACACGTCCTCATCGAGGTGTTTCGCGACGCTGGACTGTCCGATTCGGTCATTCGGGCGTTTTTGTCCGGGCCAGCGTTCCAGGCCTGGAACCGGTTGGGAAACATCCAGGGAAGCTGGGGAGGAGAGTTGCCGATGCAATGGGTAGAGGATCAGTCTGAGCTTCAAAAGAAGCTCGTCCCGCGCATGGTCGAGCTCGGGATGACGCCTGTCATGCCGTGCTTCACAGGGTTTGTTCCGCCTGCGCTTGCTACCCTGTATCCAAACGCATCCATCGTCCTCGGCGGTCAATGGGATGGGTTCCCGAGTGAGTACACCAACGACTCTTTCCTCGATCCTTTGGATCCCCTCTTTACCACTCTGCAAACGTCGTTCATCAAGAAGCAGAAAGCGCTCTACGGAGATGTGTCACATATTTATACCCTCGACCAGTACAACGAGAACGATCCGTACAGCGGCGACGTCTCTTATTTACAGAACGTCTCTTCAGGCACGTTTGCTAGTCTGCGCGCCGCAGACCCTGAAGCGGTTTGGATGATGCAGGGCTGGATGTTTTTCAGCTCTGAGACGTTTTGGACCCCGGATCGCGTTCAGGCGTATCTTGGGGGCGTTCCCGGAAACGACAGCCTCATCATTCTCGATCTGTATAGCGAGGCGCAACCTCAATGGCAAAGACTAGACGCCTACTCCGGCAAACCATGGATCTGGTGCGAGTTGCACAACTTTGGAGGGAACATGGGCATGGAGGGCAATTTCGTCAACGTGACAGCGGCCCCGATCGATGCGCTCGCGACGGTCGGCAACGGGTCGATGATCGGGATGGGTTTGACCCCGGAAGGACTCGACCTCGGAAACGAGATCGTGTACGACGTGTTGCTCGACCAAGCGTGGTCGCCAACCGCAATCAACCGAACGGAGTACGTGACCGGATGGGTCTCGAGACGGTACAACGTTCGGGACCTCCCCTCGGTCGCCGTAGACGCGTGGCAGCTTCTCGCCTCGACGGTGTACAATAACCAGGATCCAGACACGCAGGCAACGGTGAAGAGTATCTTTGAGCTCGCGCCCGCCCTGTCCGGACTGGTCAACCGCACCGGACACCACCCCACCATGGTGTTTTACGACACGCAGGCTACCATCGCGCCTGCGCTGCAGATGCTCATCGATGCGCGGAGCTCGTGCGAGTCGCTCGTCGCGATCCCCGAGTTCCAGTTCGATCTCGTGGACTGGACTCGGCAGATGCTTGCCAACAAGTTCATCGGTGAATACGAGTACCTCGTCTCCGTCTTCAATTCGACCAACAACGCCAGCGCCTCGGCGATCAAACACGCCGGCCAGTCCCCCTTGGCACTCGTCAATGATATCGACGAACTCCTGGGGACGAATCCCTTCTTTTCTCTGGCGACGGAGTGGTTGGGCCCCGCGCAGCGTTGGGCGCGGGGAAACAAGTCGTACGAGGCGTATCTGGACTCGGTCGCGCGGAACCAGATCACGCTGTGGGGACCTACGGGACAGATCAACGATTATGCGTCGAAACAATGGGCTGGGCTCGTCGGGGGGTATTATGCGCCGCGGTGGAACGCGTTCGTGGGGTACCTCGCCGGGTTGAAGCAGAACGGGACGGTGTATGACGATGGGGCGTTGACGAGTGAGTTGTTGGCTATTGGGGAGGGGTGGGGTAAGGCTGGGCCGGTGAAGACGTATGGGTGTACCGATGCGGACGGGGAGGACGAGATGGACGGTTCGGATGAGGGTGGGGACGGGTCTGCGGAGGCGTGTGTAGATGCGGACGGGGAGGACGGGCTCGAGGACGATCCGGATTCGGATGTGTTGGAGATGGTGGTTAAGCTGGTGTCGGCGTATGCGTGAGTCAGTGAACGATTTTTTTGGGGGGGATGATGCAGATCATGATCGGCTTTGGATGACCACGCTATTTTTTTTCCTTCGGTCATATCCCACAAACGATTTGCGTTATATATCGTCCACGTCACTACATATGTCCACGACGTTTTACTTGTCAGTGCTGAGCGCTGATTAACGGATGCATTCAGTGGTTATGGTCGTCTTGGCGGAAGCTCCAAACTGTCGTTTCACCTCAACAAACCCCCGCACGCTCAAATATGATCTTTATTCAAACATAACGTCGATTCTTCGAACGTATTTCTGAAAATCAGTGCCAACCGGCCTCTCTCTTCCCCGAGTGTGAAGAAATTCGAGCCCCCATGTTCTTCCTCGAAGCATACGATATATATATGCTGTCATGCTCCCGATTTGCCAACACGCACCTCGCTGCCAGGTCCTCTACGAAGAATATCCAGACTGTTTTTTCTCGGTGGACTAGTGCTGTCAGACAGGCAAATGGAGAATATCACCGATGAAGGCAACATGCTTGTGTTACACCGTGCAAGAATATGATGCTTTTAAAATTGCTCTGATGATCGAGATGAAAGTCGCCCAGATATTTTTCCTTGTCGCCATATTCTTCGTGCACATGCTCACAGTATGACAAGGATGTGCTGGGACGAGCAGACATCATGTGGATATCCCGTCATCACATTCCTCCTGCTCCTGTTCCTGAGCACGCGGGAGGAACCATTGGTCGTCAGTGAACTCCGTGAAACTCTCTGGAATCTGACAAGAGTGAGCATCAGCCTCTTTCTTCGACTCTAGTAGAAGAAGCCACAGAGTCGAACATACTCACCCACGACGAGAGGATGCTACAAATGAGGGTGGGATCGAAGTGCATCCACAGGTTTCTCGGAAAAAGCGCTCTGCAGAATGACCGAGTCTCATTTCTTCGAACCTCCACTCGATCGACTGTGAGATCCCGGACTTTGCACCATCTTGGTTGGCGTCAATCTCCACCATGATGAAGAACCACTGCAAACCGGTCGTGAGAGCACCACGAATCATAGATCTGAGCGAGACAGAGGAGGTACAAATCGTTCCACACCCAAGTTTTTTCGCATGTGCAATGAGCTTGACAATGGCTCGAGGGACTCGGACCTGCTCATGAACTCGGCCGCTGCCACACAGAATGTAATCAGTTTTACCGCTGTAGCTTTTGTGTACCAATGGGAGCTTTGGCATGCGAGTGTAATTCTTTGCATCTTCGGGCCTCAGTGGGTATCTTCCTCCAGATGACTCATTTCTTCATCCCCAACAACAATGGGGAGCACCAAAAGACCATCCTAGCTATGAAAATTAGATTGGCGACCACCTAAGAAGACTCGAGTACTCTTAGGCGCATGACGTGACAGTGACCAGTCGGGTACCGTGGACTGAGAAGCTGCCTCCGTCGTCCGATGATATGTAGGCGACTCTCAGGTGAGCCAGGAGTGCTGCAACCTATTTCTCGTTGCCATCTAATAAAGATATTTACCCTGTCATGAGCTGTCACCGCTGAGTCATCGATGCATCGACATCCTCCGGCACAGCTCAGATCCAATGGTGAGTGATGGCTGCGATCGCACTTCGTCACGATTCCCGAGTGAAAAATTCAATAATCATTGCAGAAAGATGCACAGAGAATAATTATTAATCATGGCATCATTCGCATGAACAGCTACATACCAGAGTGCATGCCGTGTCTGAGATTCGAACTCCCCATCTATGGAATTGATCATTACCCCTTGGGTGCATGTTGGCAAACTGTTTGGGGAGAGCACGTTTCACCGCAGTCACCGGAAAGTAAAGATGTGCCTGTAATGCACTCTATAAAGCATGGGACTCCTCCTTACTCTGCTCCCCATCTCTGCGAGATGCTTTTTTTCGATTCCTTCCTCTTTGCCGCACTTTCTTTGGCTGTCTTCGCTTCTGCCGGGACGATCCCTCGTCACAACACTGAGCGGTGAGTGAGGATTTGGCCCCATGTTGCGACAAGGCTGACATCCGCTAGGGATGGCACAATGTCCCAGCACAATGATGAACATGAACATACCACGAATTTCGGCAGGACAACGAACACTTCCGGCTCTGTCATATTGTAAGCCAAATGTTTATTAACGTCGTGAAGAGAAGCCTAACACCCGTAGTAGTAGTCCAGGCCTCCAGCGAAGTGCATTGATGGCCTCTCAAATGAACCTAGTGTACCAGAAAGTTAGGGCTCGTATCGAATGCTTCGAGCCTGGCCAGAAGGCGTGTCGGTCTGACACCTACTTGATGGAGTGCAAGTCTTCTGTATCCATGCCTCAGCTCCATTACGAGGTTATCAGGTCCTGCATATTTATTGGCAAATGGTGTTCAGCCAAACCCGATCCTAAAATGGGACCTACTAGTACTACGCCACTTGAAGTGGATTGCCATAGTAGTACTGAGCTTGAGGTCCTGTTCCGCGCCTCGCGCGTTCACAGTAATTTATTAAATGCGCCTTTTTAGGATTTGGGATCGCAGCTTTGGGGTGCATTTGCTACTGGTCAGCTTTTGTTTTCCTTACAATCCGATACAATGTCATTTGGTAACGACTCATAACGTTTGGTGTGGTGTTTAACGGAACGTCAAAATGGCATATTTGATTCCTTCAAAAGATTCAAGGTTTCGATGGAAACCAAGTAAGTTACATATATTTGCTGCCAGTGCAATGATGATTTGCTGGGGGATGGAGCAAGGGCCCGGCACATCACAAATCCCCCATGAACACCTCCCGTGTGACCCGATTATGCGTGAGCGGTATGATTTAGCTGCGCATATTCGTTCCAAGGCTGACGTCTCTACGCCTGCCTCTACTGTCCACGTTGAATGCACGAGTCGGCGCTTGTGCCCGCGATTTATACACGTCAGTCCTTTTCCTTTGTTGGAGGTTTACCGTGCAGTGGCTATGCACCGCTCAGCTTACATAATCGTAACGGCGCAGGCGCCGGTCCCCGGCTCCGAGTCAACATGTAGGTATACAATTCCGTTTCAACCCGTCGATTTTCATGTCTAGTTGGTAGTAGTAACTATGAAGAGATTTTGTAATTCGACAAAGCAAACAATATATTTTCAGATACTTTCACGAGATATAGATATATAGTAAAAGACAAACCCCATAAAACGGAAATGATGGACATCACTGATCGTTGACATCCATGCAACTGGCACCTTCAACACTATCGACAGTCGCGGTTTTCTTAGTGGGAGTGTGGATAACACTATCGTCGATAGCCTTCCTTTTACCATTGCCGTTGCTTGACTGGGACAGGTCATCAACGACATAGACTTTCATGTATTCAATGTAAGGCATGGCTTTCATGCTTTGAAGAACAAGTTAATACACTCGGGAATTGTTGGGATCCTTCGAGCTGGGATTGAATGTCCACCTGTGCATCAGTTCAATGTTTGTCAGAATGTTTTTGTGTGCAGTTTTTGTGTGTGAGGCAGGGTAAAAGCAGAGCATACAACTTAAGGATTACATCAACCTTGATGATTTGACCATCGTTCAGTTCTGTATCATACTCAGTGGCATGAATGTATATCCCATTGGTGTCAAACACGTTGAGTGATTGTATGGTTACTGAGTGTCAAAGCAATGAGCAGCATATTGCAGGTAATAAATTGGGTCATAACAAAAGGGGTATTCATCCATGTGATAAAACTCAAACACTGGGCATGATGCCTCATCGAGCACATGCGCAGCATGACAAGGTTGCTTGTGGACGAACCTGCAGACAAATTAGATCAGTACATGGAGACACACCATTATAACATACATGTGCATCTCAGATACTTTCTGTTATGAACACTCATTTCACCTAACTTAATTCCTGCCACTTGGCTGGGTCGAACTTGCGACCTGCCATATATGGTAACTTATTCCCACACCAAGGTGGAAAGGATCAAGTTGCATCTAACTTATCACATGACCGCTTACATCAGCGGCCTAGACCCAGTCACATGATCACATCATGTGACACATCACATGCTCAAGGGCTAGACCCTTATCTCCTTATCTATGACATCATACCCTATGCCCAACACATGTTTCACATGTGGCTTCTATCTTGCCTCATGGTGCAAGGCTATGCTTAAATCTCCGCTATGCTTCTCTCTTATCAGCCTATGGCATATCTAACTCTTATCATATTCACATGGACTCTTATCTAACCAATGGGATGTGTTCCCTTATATAGTAGTTTAACCATAACATGTACAAACAGTGGAATAGTATATAAACCCCCGAGTCTCAAGGCTGGATCCCCAGCTTTGAAGACTTGGAGATTTCCTCTTCTCATTGTCTGGCAACAAGTGCCCTGGTCAATAGCTCAACACAAGCCATTTGCAAGTATACCTTATTCTCAAGACTACCTCTTGTCTTCTAGAAGCATTAGGGTTAGATATAGCATTTAGACACCTCTTTCTAGAAAAGAGTTGTTTCACCTTCAACATGCTTAATGGCAACAAATCAAATCAGATCAAACCAAGAAAAATGTCAGTACAACATATATGTGAACCTCAAACACATTCAAGACCATTTGTTGCAGATGAAAACCAGACTGCATGAGTTGGGGAATAAAACACCGATGACTGGAGATAAACCTTAACCTTGCAGTGTGTAGTTGATTACATAATTTTTTTCTCACAGCTGGAATGCTTGTTTGCAGGTGCCTGACCATTTGCTGCGGATAAAACCCTCCCCCACTTCGTGGGAGTCGGGGATCAAGTTTCTTTTATCCTGCTGTCTCTACTTTGTCTCACCTCAGTGACTCATACATATCACTGAGGTAAGACCCATTATATCCTGTCTCATGGACATGTACTTATATCCACTGTAGTGATACCTACTTTAACAGGTTATGAGCCCTGGTGTTATCCACTAGCTCAAAGTACCAAGTCCCTTCCAAATTGAACCATGTCGAACCAGTTCAAACAAGACCACCTTTGGATTCCACAATTGAAGTTGGATGGCAGCAATTGGTTGCTATATAAGGATCAGGTCAAATGGGCAGCTATGTTGAAAGAGTTGTTTGGTTACTTTGATGGCATGAAGCCAATACCCTTAGATCCTGCAGCAGAAAAACCTGCTACATGGACACTGTCGAAGATTGAGGAGACCCTCATTGAAGAGTATTCTGAAAAACTTGCTGAATGGAACAAATACAACATCAGCACATTTACCATTCTAGGTGCTACTCTCCCCAACTCCCTTTTTATCTGCATTTGAAATGAATACAGTGCAGCTAGCGCCTGGTCAATCCTGAAGACTGAGTTTGAACAATGGTTGGGACCTGTCACCACCGAATTATGTCATAAGCTGCATGAGCTATGATGTGCTGAGTAAGGAGATATACATGCACACTTTGACAAGCTGCATCTCATCCAAGAAAAGCTCTCCTCAATGAGAGCCTACATTAACAATGATGACTTTGCTGCCATAATCCGCATCTCACTGCCACCCATATATGACACCACAATATCTGCAATTACAGCTGGTGTGTGTCAGGCAGGCAACACACTTACCCCAAATACCATCATCTCTTCTGCTATCAATGATTATGACCACATTCAAATACGATCAAAAAATTCCTCACGAAATGATGACACCACTTACTCCGCCACAGGCCCAACCAAGAAAAAGTTTCTTATCACCTGCTACAACTGTGGAAAACCAGGCCACTGGAAGGTCAACTTGTCATATCCTGACTCTAACCCTCACCTCTGACCCTCCGGTCTCTCCTCCAGAACTCCCTTCATGAACTCTGGTGCATTCTCGCACATCCTGTCCCCTGCTTCCTCCAGTCCTAGTTACTCCTTCTCCGATTTATGTACACTACCTACTTATGTTATGTCCTTGTTCTCCTTATGTCCTAGTTCTTGCTCTGTACCTACCTCCAATCCTGTGCTCACACAGCTCTGGCTTAGTTTCCTTCCCATACATAGCTTTGTACTCCGGCCCTCAGTTTCCTCCCTCCCATACATAGCCCCCGTACTCCATATATAAACTCCTGTCACCTGTACCTTTGTACCTTAGCTAGTTATCGAATTAGACACCCTCTGTCTTCCTCTGATTTATCATCTCGATCTCCTTGATCTCCGCTTCTCCGAAATCCAGAACACCTAGGAAGTCTCAACAAAAGCACAGTGCTCCACTCTGATTCACTGAAGCTGAAGTCCCATTATGACCAACAACTCTGGAGTTACCCAGAGCTGTTCCGGACCTTTCTGTCTACAGTCTTAACACAACTGCATAGCTGATAATGGAGGAAAAAGTGGTCAGTTAAAAGGAAATGATGGAAAGAAAAAGGAAAAGCTGCAGCAGCCTCAACTGAACTGAATGATGAGCCCAACATGATTTGGCTTGCATACAATAGCAGCAACTGGGATGACAATGAGTCAGACTGGCTATATAAAGTTGAAGAAGAGACATTATCAGATGAAGAGGAGCATGATGATGATGCATCACACACCTCTCCCCCCTCTTCCATCATGCTTGTCAGCGACACAGGCACAATGACAAACCATACAATTCTCTTTGACTCTGATGCAACATGTCATATATCATTCCACAAAGACAGCTTTGTCAAATTTAGGTCCATTCCCCTGAAAGACATCACTGCTGCTGACAAATGCACCTTCCAAGCCCTCGGCAAGGGCAATCTGCACATCTCTCTACCTAATGGTCAGAGTCAAACACACATTGTGTTGAAAGATGTACTATACACACCCCAAATGGGCCTGACAATTGTGTCGATCTGTTGTCTTGATGCTGCAGGATATTCCACAATTTTCTGTAACTTGTGTTGCCATGTCCTCAACTCGAACCAAAAACAGCTTACTGAAATCCCATTATCTCATGGTCTATATGTTCTATGAGGATCACAAATGTTATTTGCAGGACATGCCAGTACAACAGAGAAACTCATCATAGTGGATACACATGCTCGTCTTGGACATATTGCATCAGATGCAATCCACCAAATGATCTCAAATGGATGGATTACTGGCATGACACTTGACCCCTCTGACATGTCAATGGGACTGTGTAAATCCTATGACTATGCAAAGACATACTGCAAGCCAATTGAAAAGATCTGTGAACCTGTGTGAACAGACAATGTCAGAGATAAGGTACACTCAGACGTTTGGGGACTCTCACCTCTCCGAACCATGGTGCACAGTGAGTACTTCGCCACATTCACAGATGATCACTCTTAGTACACTGAAATAAAATTGCTGAAAACAAAAGATGAAACATTCAGTGCATATCGGGAATTCAAAGCATGAATGAACACCCAGCTTGGCAGAAAAATCAAGTGTTTGTGCTTGGACTACAGCGGCAAGTTCACTAGCAATGAATTCAGTCAACACTTGCATGCAAAAGGAACAGAACAAAAGCTCACCATACATGACACCCCAAAGCACAATGGTGTCACAGAGTGCCTGAACTGAACTCTTGTTGAAAGAGTATGCACAGTTGTACACACTAGTGGCCTGCCCAAATTGTTGTGGGGTGAGGCAATAATGCACATGGTTTGGCTGAAAAATAGAATATCAACACACTCACTTGCTGGCAAAATGCCATATGAGATGGTGTACAAGGAAAAACCAAACCTAGCAGATGTACCAGCATGGGACTCTAATGTGACAGTTCATGACACAAGCAGAATGAAGCTTGATGCTTGTGCACACTCAGGCTGTTGGGTTGGATTTTGTCATATTTCAGATTTTCACCGAGTCCCCTCCTGTTACGATTCGCGCGTACTGTTACTCTTTTCCCTTCACTCTTACCCTAGCTTCTCTACAGACACTGCTCTCGCTGTTCGAGTCCCGCTTGAGCCCCTTTATTATCCCCCTTTTTCTCTTATCATCACTTACCTATTTAGCGTGACTCATCCGCAGTATC
>JBBPML010000118.1:0-68574 GCA_038090275.1 Austroboletus novae-zelandiae | reverse complement strand
CATGTATATACAATAGAATAGTATATAAACCCCCGGGTCGTCAAGGCTGGCTCCCCAGCTTTGATAACTTGGAGTTTTCCTCTTACCCAAGTATCTCCTCCTAAGAAGGCCCAAGCGGTCTATTGTCCATCATCCTCTTTATTGTTGTTAGAGTCGTTTCAATAGTGACCTATTACAGAAGTTTCACCTTCTTATGGTAGTTTGGCTCATTTGTTTGGTCTTATGTGCACTGGGCCGCAAGAGGCATGAGTTTATGTGTCCACTAAATCACGTTTTGGCCACATGTCATCTTTCTAAGCATTTCTCACTCCACATCACTTATTCCATGAGTTTCTTGATGTTTCCATGAGATATCCATACATAGAGAGCTCCACAGCATGTACAAACACTTGTGTAGCTATATAAACCCTGAAGATAGACCCAGGAGAGTAACTATTGGGAATGCAGGGTATCCCAATGGCGCAGGGGCAAGAGGGAATAGGGCTTAGGTGGGAGACTCACCAAGCAGTAGAGTGGTTTGCTAATAGAGAGATTGTAGAGCGAGGGAAGAGAGATATTCCTGAGCTTGAAGATGAGGGACAAGAGTAAGTGTCTTGTTACTCTCCTGGGTCTATCCCCAGGGTTTATATAGCTACACAAGTGTTTGTACATGCTGTGGAGCTCTCTATGTATGGATATCTCATGGAAACATCAAGAAACCCATGAAATAAGTGATGTGGAGTGAGAAATGCTTAGAAAGCTGAAATGCAGCCAAAACGCGATTTAGTGGACACATAAACTCATGCCTCTTGCGGCCCAGTGCATATAAGACCAAACAAATGAGCCAAACTACCATAAGAAGATGAAACTTCTGTAATAGGTCACTATGGCATAATTTGTGAGTAATAAGGGAAGTGTACTCAATACAAAGGGCTAGACAGTGTGTATCACATGTCAAGGACCCTTGTAGACACATGGTTATGGATATAAATGAATAACATGGTCTTACCACATCTTACTATAAGCGTAGTAGACTTTGTGTCATATCAAAGCCTAATAAGTTAGGACTTTAATTTCAACAGTAACAAGACACTTACTCTTGTCCCCCATCTTTGAGCTTAGAAATATCTCTCTTTCCTCACTCTACTATCTCCCTGTTAGCAAACCACTCTACTGCTTGGTGAGTCTCCCACCTAAGCCCTATTCCCTCTTGCCCCTGCGCCATTGGGATACCCTGCATTCCCAATACAGACATCCGCCATCCAATACAAGACTTCCTCTACAGAGCAATGTCAGGCACACTATGCATAGGAGACTTCTGGTCCCACATCCTGACACACAAGCACTGTGCCATATGCACCCACTGCTCCAAGATAGACTGGACAACCAAAACCCTGAAGCACATACTCCTCAAATGCCCCCACCCCACCACAAGTCACCTCTGGCACCTCACAAAATCAAAATGGCCCAATAAATGATGGAATATATGACTAGGACACCTACTCAGCTGTGGAACAATTCAACCAACAGGTGACAACCACACCAAGGTAACCCCCCAAGCGCACAGCCAAGCCTGCCTGAAAAGAATACTACTCTCTGAAACAATGCACCTCATCTGGGCCCTCTGCTGTGAACGTGTCATCGGAGGACACACCCACCCCAGCACCACAACCGCCAACCACTGGCTACACCGCATAAACAACCATCTCACCACTGACAGGAAGATTGCAACAACAAACAAGAAAAAACTAACCACCACACAAGTAAGAGATACCTGGGCCAGCATGGTCAATAAAGACACCCACCTCCCTCCAAACTGGGTAACACAGAAAAACTTTGAGGTTTTAGTGGGTATTGACTCACCCGGGACCCCTACCAACGAGGAACCCGGGTAAGACCCCGAGTCCCACACCCCCCGCCAAGGCGGGGCGTGCGTAAAAGCATTTCCCCTCGGACTGGCCAGTTCTCGAATGACCGCCTTCAGTGTATTACGTAGGACTAGCTTGTCAGTCGCTGCATAATAATACCACTTGTCTAAAAAAAAAAAAAAGAAATCTGCCCCCGAAAATATCCAGACTTATTTATACAGGTCAAGGTCCTAGAATGACCTATTGTATGATCTAATTTAGCCCAACGTCTGTCATCTCCATCGGTATTTGCTCGAGGACCCCAGGTTCGTTCTGCTCCACGTCCGCGAACATGATCGCTGATTCAACACCAATGCGAGAACTCGACAAGCCAAATGCGCTGTTGATGCATCCGCGTCGCACATCCCGTGCATACAGCTCCCGCATGCTGATTACGAACTGAGGGGTTAGAGTGAAAATCAGCACGTATCTACGGATGCCCGTTAGCGCAGACTACCAACTTCCCGCTGTTGGAATCACATTAAAATTTCTCAACAGGTTGAGGAACTAAAACGTCAATATCCTAGTGTGGCCATCGTTAGCTTGGTCTTCTCGATGGTTTGCATTGGGAGGGCGGAGACATACGCGACAAAGTAAACGACACCCTGCTTAATGAGCATGTCCATGTATCGGCTGAGTTCCCATCGCTTTGTCATTTGCTATGTCTGTAGCAACTCTCTCGTGCATTTGACAATCGCGAGCATACATATTACTGCACTGCTGGTGACTTGGAGAATGACGAATAGCATTTCTGTAAAAAGATAGAAGGGCCAAACTTCCGTTGCACAATACGAATAACTCAGTAATTGACCATCGAGCACTGCGATGGGAAGCAAGGGGGGCAAAGGCGCTCAGCTAATTTGGTACTAGAACACTTGTTTGGCGACTCACGCACCCGACTCATTCTTTGGGATGTCGTAGATGACGTTTAAGAGGATAAGAGAGACCATTTTCAGCACAAGCGACGCCAACAGAACCACGAGGACCAATCTTGATCGATTATATGTACATGGCCCATACACGAAGGACCATCATCACTGTCGTCATGCAATTTAGAGGTTACATTCACAGACGACGGGGACACTCACGGTCGGATGAACAAATAAAGAGAGCAAATGCAGTCTGCGATGATCCAGACTATTTCACCTTGAAAGCAATCACGGGAAATGATTTATTAACCCGAGAGCAAATGCTCTCACAACTGTTTGGTACGAGTAGTCACGTCGACGAGCTCCTTCTAATAAAGAGAAGATAGTCAATACCTACTTCTATAGACACGAGCAGACCTCAGTATGAGCTTTCGTCAACCTGTCAATACTATAAAATCCATACTTTTTGTGGATGAGTATACATACCGGATACATAGTCATTCAGGGCGGTCTGTAAGGAAGAGAACATAGTCTTGTGGAAGATGACGGGGCGAGTATGAAAGAGAACGATAAAGTGTGGTGGAAGTGGAGCCCTCGTGCTGCCAGGTGCGCGACTTATTGGTCCTCCCGGGGTATACTGAAATACAGAGAGAATGTTCCATCAGAATGGCTGGTTTGAATTGATATGAGCTCTAAAATTAACTTACAGCGCCAAAAAGGTTTTATTGATCGAAGAAGTTCCTCAAGAGCATAGCTAAGTTTTGGATCTCGGTACCTACATAGTTCCATCTGACCGTGAAATCTTGAGAACCATGCGAAGGTCTTCTAACGCCTTCCATACAGATTCAACAGTCGGGGGTCGACGAAGCTCCCAGCTGAATCTTGGCCCACATATCCCCATGTCATTCATCTCTTTTTGCAAAAGTGCAATGGCGACCGCCTGATGCGGCTGGCAGCCATGATCTATGATCATCCTTCATGGCCGTCCGTGCAAGTTCGTTAACATTTGGTGTATGCATGCAATCCATCCGTTCGTCGCGATCTAAAATAGTCCATGATTATAAAAAAAAATCCGCATTATTACACGCACAGGAGTTTTACGTTCTTCCTTCTACAATACATATCGAGAATTATCATTGGTCGAAACAATTCTTGAAGACCCGTCAGATACGACGTACTTTTTCTGAAACCGAAGGAGAGACTTTCCTAAACTCGCCGTCCATCCCCGTACTACCATCTTCAACATGTGCCATCCAACGATATGTGCAATGTGCTAGAGCGAAATGTCAGTGTTAGTGGACACGGAGAGCATCTTCAGTCGTGCCGACCTGTTATTGATCTTTCGGGATCGTGGTTTCTAACCCTCCCACCCACTACTCACCTTCTGGTTGTGGATGCTACCGTGACCGATGCTGCCACCGCTCGTAAGGGAACCGCCTCGGCCGCTGTTTCCAACGACTAAGTACTAGCCTGGTCTGCGTGTGTGCGTCGTCGTAGTACAGAAGCTGAATCGTGCTAACCTACGTCTGTGTCTGCCCGACCATTTTCAAGCCCGCCTTTTCCTGCTGATCCATGTCGACCTTGCCCAGGTGACTAAATAGTGTTGCACCCGTGACGGGTGTGTGTGGTTGATGTAAATGGTCGGATAATGATATCTAAAAGGACCCAAGACTACTGCTGACCGTATGGCTGGAAGCATGTCGTCGCGGTGCAGTATCGCTGATCCGGGAATGGAAACGAGGGACTCATTCAAGCCGCTGGAAAATGGATGACGTCGAGTGGACGCTTCCGACCAAAGTGATACCGACGAGCGAGTGTTGGAGAAGACGACATCGGATCAGAGTCGGAGCGTGATCGTTTGAGACTCTGGTTCGATCTACAGCTCCTGTCGAAGACATAACACGTCGTTCGCAAATATAGCCGGCGACCCAAGCGCCATGTGTGTGGCCGAACCATCTCTCCAACCAAAGCACACGACGGAAGATAATCCATTCACGGGTCTGATGCTCATCGCCAATAACCCCACAGCCGAGCTTATGATGGAATCCAAAGGCTGTGCGGCTATGAATGGTTGCGATGAGGCAAAGCCGTCGTCAAAGTCGACGCGCTACAAAGCGGGCTGGCATAGTCTCTGGTGGTGTACTTAGATGTGTTTGTTGAGTTGCTGCAATGTTTGTCTCACGATGACCTTTGTCCAACCTCTGACTCTCCTCACGAGCTCCAACACGAAATGGACGCCGGCACAAGAAAAGACGATCGCGCGAGACTTTCCGTTTGTCGACGTTGACTTGGAGACGCCAGACCAGTTTGTCGCTCGAACGTACCTCCAATTTCTGTGGCTTCCCGAGGTATCCTCAAACGCTCGCGTGCTAATGCGTCTCTGACCGAGCACAGTCCATCATGCCCATCAACCTGCTCGTCCCATCCTTGAACCGCATCCACGGCGCGTCACCACGCCCTACAGCCGCCCCGCACCCTCTCCACACGGGTTTGGAGCCCCTTCTCCACTCGGTCCGTTCCGTCGTCGCGAAATACCACACCGAGCTCCCCCAGATCATCGCACAGGACGGCGGCGACGGCGAAAGCGAGGAATCCATGATGTGGTACGCGCTCGGGTACGAGATGATGGGTGAGATCGCGGAAGGCGTCAACAGCGAAGACGCGATCATGCTCGAGGAAAAGGCGCGGAACATGTGGCTTGAGAGGCTCGAGCGACGAGAGTGCGTTCGATCCTCATGTTAGCCCCGTGCGTATCTTGACATGTTGCGTGTACAGAGTACAGATCCAAATTTTGCTTTACCTCCTCAAGCTTTCCTTACCTGGACCCTGCACCCCGCTGCCGTCAGTGACGATTCCTGTCAACGACGTCGTGCCTTCCACTAAGAAAAAGAGGATGAAGGAGCGAACCAAGGTCGTCGTTCCGTCTCCGCAAGAACGGTTAGAGTCGTTCATGGACAAGCTCTGTACGTGGCAGCTGGTCGACAACATGAACGACGCGAGCAACAACACGAACAAGGACGAACGCGACTGGATGCAAACGTTTTGCGAAGATATCGTCGAACGCCAGTCAGTCTACGCCAGATCAACGCGTCTTTTTTCTCACATTCTGTTTTGCAGATTCAAATCGAAACTGGGCGACATGTGCACACTGTTGCGTCGCAAGCTGTTTCCCCACTCGCCCTTTTCAGACGAAGAGAACGACAGGAATGCGCCAAGCCCTGGATCTAAAAAAGCGGGTTCGCGCTCCAACCACAAACTCGCCCAATCCAAGGACAGACACGCCTCCAAACCCATACGGCGCTCTCCTTCTGTCCAGTCACATGTCACCGCATCGGACATGCGATCCCGTTCGCGATCCTTGTCCGTTTCACTCGCGCAGGACGCCTCGGCAAGGCGCTCCAATGCCTCTGGGACAGTGTCGTCTCTCAAACGTGCTCTTAGCCGTGAAGTGAGCATGTCACGCGCGTTCAAACCTCGGGCGCAGCCATCCCAATCCCAAGCCAGCCAGCATGCCGAAAGCTGCAAGGTCCCACCCAAGACCAAGCCGGAGAAAAAGGACAAGGAGGACAGGCTGGGGGTGACGCTCGTCGCTGCGACGCCGATGAAGTCCAAGGTTCGAAAGAATGTCTCTCAAAGTCGCCAAGCGAGTTTTGATCTCGAGAGCGAGCGAGATGATGATGGGTTGCCTTGCGTCGAGGACGAGGACGGGTTGTGGTTGCCCAATTCTTCGCCCGACGTGATACTCTTGGGACCAAGGAAACGAAGTGCGAGTGGGTCATCGTCGAGTGTCGGTCTTTCTGATCCGATCGAGGGGGTGGATACGCCCGTCAAGAAACGGCTGCGCATATAGGGCGTCGCTTCACGTGTCGATTTAGTTGTATTCTAATGCGTGCACATTTTACCACTCAACACCTGATAGCTGTCCGCGATTCTCGGGAACGAGGGGGTAATCGAATTTATGTGAATGGTCCATTCATGTCATTTTTAGATCTCTGTGTACTTATCCTCGACGTGTTAGGATGGCTTGTTACACAAGTAACGATATTTTCGAAAATTTCTCCGATGCTGTGCACTCGCGTGCGACATACATTTTGTCTGACCTTCAGGTCCGGTCTAAAGACTCGAGAGTGCCAGTCTCGATGGTGCTTGTCCAAAAAGAAGAACAGCATGCGGAGCCAAGACTTCGACTGAGAGTTTCGTCAACCGCCGACTGTTCAATCTGCGAAGGCGTTAGAAGACCTTCGCGAACTGGGTGCCGAGGTCCAACTGACTCAGCTGTGTTCTTCAGGAACGTCTCCGATGGATCAAAGCATGGCTGTATGTTCCGTATTAGCCATTCTGCTAAACCCGAGTGGCTATACAAATTCAAACAGCGCCAACTTTGTAAGGTGTGGATCGGCAAACAGATAAAATTATTTCTAACCCTAAGTTGGGTGTATCGTAGAGTGTTTCACCTTTCTGACTTCTGTGGCTGACAATGTTTTACACCAGAGAGTGAGGGGAATAAAGTTAGCGCTATTTGGATTCGGATTTAGCCCGTACTACACTGCATTAGCGCCTCACGCTCGATGCAATGGTGGGTGGTGCCTGATTTACTGTGCGATGGCGATGGATCCCTTCCAACGGAGAAAAGGTCAGAGTAACCCAAAACAAGAATGAGTGAAGCCCATCCCAAAGCCCATTCCAGTCGTCCCATCATCTTCAACAAGACTATGTCCTCTTCCTTACAGACTGCCCTGAATGGCCTTTTCATGGACAACTACATGTCTGGTATGTATCCTCGCCCACACGTACTAGTCACACTGAAAATAGATTCATTATATGTAGTGGTTATCATTGTTGCTATTGGATATGATTACAGTGCGTTGTAAAGACTCCTTACAATGTTGCTGACCTCTAGGTGTGTTGTCAGTTCTTACATTTTCCAAAGAGGTAATGTTGGCATCCTGAGATATCGTATGCCTTGCTGATCATCCATTCAGATAGAATACATCTGGGTCAGCAACATATATTCTGTTAAACGGAGATGTTTCTAATGATTAAACGGCAGAGCAAACCTTGGACTCGGATAACAAGTCTATTTGTCGTCGTGTGCATCGGGTTCTGCAGCATTTGTCGAGATACTCAATGAGTCGTAGATTCGTTATTGTGGCCTTTTCATTATCGCGTGAGTCTGAAGTCTTTGGTGGTTGCGGGGCGCATACTAAAAGCAATTTCGATTGTCAGGGTGAATGGCTTTGCTGGTATGTCTTTGCGTATGTTTCGAACTCGCAACATGAAGCTCATCAAAACGCAAATCAAGTTGGAACCATCTTCTTTCCTGGCCCTAAAAAAGTATGCATCCTTTACTATTATTAAGCTGACAAATGCTTGTACTGAATTCTACTCGTGTCTATAGAAGTAGGTATTGCATCTCCAATCTTTATCAAAAAGAACTCTTCGACGCAACTGCTAACTCACACCAAACAGTTGTGAGAATGTTTGCTCTCAGGTTAACATATCATTTCCCATGATCGCTTTCAAGGTGAAATAGCCTTGATAATCGGGAACTGGGCATATGTTATCTTTCTTTTTTCAGCCGACCGTGAGTGCTCCTGACAGTCGTCTGTGAATGTAACCCCTAAATTGGATGACGCCAGTGATGATGCTCCTTCGTGTATGGTCGATGTATGATCGATCAAGACCGGTTCTCATAATTCTGTTTCCGCTGTTTATATTGGAGATTGTCTCCCTCGTCCTCTCAACTGTCACACACAGCGATCCAGAGATTTTTCAGAGTGCGTGAATCGCTTTCTAATACCCAATCAGCTGACCACCTTCACCCTGTTTGCTTTCCATCACAGTAACCGACAGTCAAATACTGACTTACTCGTATTGTATAACGAATCTTTCGACCTCCTATTTTTGGACGCCAATGCTAGCCGTCATTATTCAACTCAGCAGCAGTACGGTAACATGTATCCTCGCGATCGTCAAATGCACGAGAGAGTTGATACAGACATACCAAATGACAAAGCAGTGGAAACTCAATCGGTACATGGACATGCTCGTTAAGCAGGGCGTCGTTTACTTTGTCGTGTACGTCTCCGCCCCTTACGGTGGAAACCATCGAGAACCAGGCTAACCATGGTCACACTAGGATGTTGACGTTCCAGATCCTCGATCTGCTGAGAAATTTGAATATGATTCCAACAGCGGGCTGGCAATTCGCGCTGACAAACATTCTGGAAGACGTGCCGGTTTTTATCCTAACCCCTCGGTTCATTATCAGCATGCGGGAGCTGTGTGCACAAGATGTGCGATGTGGAGGCATTGACAGCTCGTTTGGCTTGACGAGTTCACGTATTGGTGTTCAATCGGTGATCGTGTTCGCGGACGTCGAGCAGAACCAGTCTGAGATCGTCGAGGAAATACCGATGGAGGCAGCAGAGGTTGGAACATATCAATCAGATTAGACTGTAGGAGAGGTTATTGGCTTGTCTTTTATTGGTTACCCGTGGGGAATATTGATGAACGCAAGCCTTGGGAACATGGTGGACGTGATCATTGGTAGGCATCACCAGGGATCATGTATCAGCGCTTACAAGCGGGACAGATTGTGGGTCAAACATTTTGAACGAACCTCCAATCGCGTCACTCGCTCAATTGGGGCCTTTGACGCGTGAACAGGGTATTTATTGGAGCCTCACCGTTGAACGGGTGACTGCTGCAATCCTGACGACGCTTGAGCGTGTATGGAAAGCACTGAGGATCGGTACACCAACGTGTGGCTGCGTCAAATGTCTGTTCTTCATCTGACTAGTTCTGTTTCCCGGGCCAGATTATGACCGACGACGAAGACACCTCACATGCTGGTCCGGGTAGTGGGCATCACGCCCGATCATGGGCTTGTGCGTACTGAACCACTAGGTGGTATGGTCTGCAATAGTTTCGAAATGATGAAAGGCTTGATCAACGTAAAAATGAATTAGCCTGTAGCGGAATATCGCTGTTTGGGAGTTTCTCTGCCTCCAGATCATCGGCCTGTTGGACAGTTTCGGTATACTTCCAACAGCGGGTTGGTAGTTTGTGCTGGGGGAAGATGTACAGGATGAACGGCGCGGAGGTATCGATAGTAGCGTGTTTGGCTTGTCCGTTTCTCGCCTTGGTGCTAAATCGGCGATCATGTGGAGCAGAACGAGCCTCAGGCTGAGGTTCTCGGGAAAATGTAACTGCAAGTCTGCAACAGAGATTGGGATGACTTACTACGTCATATAAGACTATATTCTTCTCGGTGCGAATAGCTACTTATCGTTTCTCGACCTACCATCAGTATTGCTCGATGCCTGTCCAAACTTATGTTCGCATGATGGCGAGCGCGGACTCCAGTGTGTGCGAGAACTCGACAAGCCAAACGCGCCGTCGATGCCTCCGCTCGTACGTACCGCTCCCGCATGCAGATTACGAACCGAGGGGTTAGGGTAAAAATCGGCATGGTGAGCACCAACTTGGAGGTGGTCGAATAGGGACGCGTTGTTGGTGTCCCTGGTCCATAACCTTCCCCTTGTCCGTGAGTATGGAGGCCCAAGCTGGTGGGTGGTAAGCGACTGGTGACTGCAACGATGAAGGCGGTATGTCGGGGGAGGTCTATCACTGGAGTCTGGAGTGATGCATGTGTTGCTAGTGACGAAACGCATTTGAGTTCCAACATGGTACTTACTACGCTTTGCTCTCCGCTATGCTGAAGGCCTCTCCGCCTCTGACTCTCCTCACACTCGCTCAGCTCCGGGAGACGTAGTTTCTGTGGACCTCGCTGAAATTAGGTTTTCTGTCATTACTGGTCACAGTTTTCGCGCTCGGGTTGAATGCCTGCGACACCCAGAACATGTAAGGTGGCCAATTGCCATGGGACCTGATGGCATCAGTATAATATCACGGACAACACATCTACAGTACGTATGTGAGTGCCTCCATTGCGGAAGAAGAATACGAGCGTATCACGGCCTCCTTGTGCGATGGTGACACATGGAATGTCCGTTTTGTGAAGAGGAAGAATTGTGAGATCGAATGAAAAATGGAGAACGGCGTCTCAGACAGTATGCAGATTACATCGAACGTTTGTGAGCATACCTAGGATCTGTTCCAATCCCACGCAACTGGGAAGACGACCAGCTCGGTATTCGAGTGCTCGGATTGAACGGGTGCTGCCAAGTCCTTGTAATACGAATCCAGGAAAGCTCAGAGGATCCGTCGATGTGTGTGGTATGAGCATGGGCTAGGCCCACACTGCACGAGCAAGGGAGAAACTTTCATTCTGTACATTGAGCTTGGTATCATCGAGAAGCTTTTCAAGAAAAAAAGACGCGACAGCCTCAAGCGGTCACATCCGAGGTCTATGTCTTACCGACCGCACTTCTCTCGACGATCGCATCATTACATGTATTGCCGAATAATAATAAAAATCTAGCAAGAGAACGAGAAAGAAAAAAAGTCACCTAACGTACACATGTAGATCCCAGTGGGGGTACTTGTCACACTACAATAAATTATCAGATGCAATGAAGAGGTGATACGGATATCCCGAGGTCAAAACACGACGCACGCGAAAGAAGCAAAAAAAAACGAGTGGACCGTCAGCGCGGCAACGATAAATGGTATGCATACGTAGATGTACATATCAGACGAGCGGACATTAACCTTAAAAGAAAGATGCCGTTGCATGAAGGAAAAAAAGGGGAGAAATGGAAACACCGACGGACCTCGCAATCGATTACGAGTCGTTGAGCTCGAAATAGGCCCGGAACATGGACTCGGTATGCAGATGCGTGTTAGAAATGACCCCGTGAACGTGCATGAACAACCGTGGAAATCGCTTGGTAAAATAGCCCAAAAAACCGTCAGGCATCGGCCCCAGCGTACGCTTCACATGGTCCGGAAGGTCCTGGTAGTGGTGTTTCTGAAGTTGCGACGTTCAACAAGATGCCGTGATGGATTCGCTTGACGGCTCACCTTGTTCCTTAGGGCTCTTAGCAAATCCTGCACGCTCTTTCCGTCATACTTGCGGAATTTTCCCAGGTTTTCGATGAAGACCTTGTCGAGCTTTGCGTGCCAGTCGTGTCCGACAACGGCCACTGCGCCCGTCTCAAGCACGACGAGACTATTCTCTCTCGGATCCCGACACATGATCTCGAACCGATCGGATGCGTCTTGGAGGAAATTGAGTCGTCGTGCTGGTTCCCAAAAGAATGGGTGCGTAAGACAGCAAGTCGTATCGGGTCTAGGTTCGGGTCAGAAGCGACGAAGTAAAAAAGGTAGGTACAACGCACCGACGAGACGCCTCCGGAGCAAGCATCCTCTCTATCAAGTCAACAGCCTCCGAACCTTCCTCTCCAAACCGCTCCAAGCCATCCAGGCTTTTGACGTTTTTGATAATGTTCACCTCCCGCTCAAACCTGCCCCCAAACGGATGTGACCCGTTCGTGAGAACATAGTAGAACAGACACCCCAATGCAAAGAGATCGACTGCTTTTGTGAGACGCGTCGTTGATCTGGGCGTGGAAGTCCCGTTGATGACAGTTCCCGTACTGTCTGACGACGACTGTGAACTATCATCCTGCAGTGAATCATCCAGCTTCACATCGCCACGTAGAATCTCGGGAGCTCTCCATCCTACAGTGCCAGCAGCTTGCGCACCCTGCGCAGTCGGCAAAAAGCTCGTTTGATCCACCTCTAGCTTTTTACATAGCCCAAAATCGGATATCAACATTCTCCTCCCACCGTCTTTCCCTGTAGCACCGTTTTTGGGAGCCGAGATAAGAATATTGTGAGGCTTGATGTCCCGATGTATGATTTTGAGCGAGTGCAGATGACGTAGTCCTGATGTGATTTGCCGAAGCGCTCGTTTGGGATCGAATGTTGCAACGATTTCCTGATGTTGATCTGGGGACTCGATTATATCGGCGAGTGAGGCAGGACATAGTTCGAGAGCAATATAGAGAAAATTGCCCTGAGACTCTTGATAGTAATACCGGATGACGTTGGGGTGATCGTCTGATTCTTGCAGAATGCTAACCTCCCGGGCAGCGAGCGTGACAAAGTCTTGAAGGAGACGCTTGACGGCTACTGCACGTCCTTGCAAAGACCCCTGGTACACCACCGTCCCGTGTGAGCCAAACCCTGAGTACACATCTGTCAGTCGCTCAAACCCGCCACAAAGGAAAGCTTACCAAGAACGGAATCGGACACGACAAGGGAAGGCGCGGTTGGTATAGGTGTCGATTGAACGATCACCCCGGTCACAGCAGGAAGCACCGTGTTTTCCTCGCCCCCACTCCGACCAGCATTATCTCTTTCTTTCGGTTCCTCAACGCCCTCTGTATCATTTTCCACTTCGATATCATCAATGGCGTTGGCAGCGGTGGTATTATTCCCCTTTCCCTTCTTTCCTCTTCGCCTTCTGTGAACTTTCCGTTTTCGGGGTGTTGCGTCAGTGATGTCCGCTTCTCGCTCGCTCTCCTCAATTTCGTCGCCGTTAGGGATTCTAGGCGGATCTACTTTGGATAGTGTGGGTGAGTTCGTCAAATGGGTTAAAGATTCGGGTGGTATAGGAGTAGATGGGGTAGATGGAGATGTCCCAACGTCCACGGATGATGACGATCGTGGGATGATCGTATCGTGACCTTCCCCATCGAGTTCCGACAGAGACCCCAGTGACACATCTAGAATGGCAGAGGATGTTGAAGGCGATGGGATTGATCCTTGATCCTTGGAGATGAGGGGACGGTTTCGTGGGTATAGTTTATCTTTGAAAAACCATGTCGCACCAAAGACCAGCAGAACGGTACCGAAGGCTGCGGAAAATCTAAAATATTCCCCGATCACACTTAGAACAGACGGTGCTGCGGCAGTAGACTGATTGCTAGTGGTATCAAGCAAACGTGGGAGGGAATCTGTTGTATCGATGACGTTTTGCCGGGGTTGGACGATTTCAGGTGGCAGTTCGACGGAAGGAACGCCAGGTAATTGTCTTGAATTGAGGGATGACGCATCCAAGGGGCGTTTTCCAGTTAGACACCGTGTGTCAAAGGGGTATTCGGCACAAAGCTCCCTGAGCTTGCGACGCTTTGTGACACCATCAACCTTGTCTGGCAAGTCGGAGCGGAGACTGGCTGAGGGCGGCGGATCGATGCCCCGGGAATTTATACTGTATTCGGTATCCCCGAAAGCGATGAGGGGGAAGTGCTCGTTGCCCATGACAAAGAGTGAACCTGTCTGCTCCACGAGGCCAACATAAGCCGTATCTGGATCGTAAATGGAGGTAGCAGAGGACTCGTCGAAACCCCTGAGGACATCCGAGATTGGAGGACGAGGCTGCATGAGGACAAAAGGTTCCGATCGCCTAGAACTGGAGAGGACATCAAAGACCGCCACACTAGCATCGTCAAGAAACGGTGTGAGAAGGTGACTACAAATTAAAATAGACCCTTACATTGGACTGTCAAAGGTTAGAGCCCACAGAATCTGGGATTCCCGACGCATATATGGGTCTAATGAATCGGTGTCTCGTGCTCTGAAAGACATGATTTGACCATTTGGAAGGGACTCGATGTATATGCTGTCCGGTGTGCGTCGGTAGGCGGCTTGGACGCCATTGTCCTGCATGTTGGGGCCATAAGACGAAAAGGAGAGGTTGTGGATTGGTACTCTGCGTCCGGAGGGGGAACGAGTGTAGATGGCGACGTGATAATCTTTTGGCCATGTTCCGAGACCGAATTGAGCAAGCTATTTGAGGGACTCACCTGTACGTCCGAGGAAGACCTCTGTGGGCGTAAGGTCGTTTGGCATACAGTCCTCAAGCTCGTCCAGGTCGATCTCGTCCTTGAGGTCGTCAAAGTGATTCCAAGGACACTCTGCATTGATGGTCTTGACCTTGCCGGTCTCTAGCTCAATGGACAAGAGCGAAGTCTCCTTCTTGCCCACGAAAACACGCTCGTCGTCGTCGTTGTCGAACTTGAAAGGAGACAATTCGACGAGCTGGGCCATGGATACGGAGAGGGGTTGCAAGGGACTGGTTGGTGTGGCCATGACGTAGATGTCGCCTGTCTGTGGCTCGATGATGTAGAGCTCCTGGTGGGTGTCGTCGTCGTCAACGAGGTCGTAATCAATGGCAGCGTGTTTGGTGCGGACGAGGGGGGCGAGGCTGGACGGAATGTCGGTTGCTGCGGCGGACATGGACCATAGGCGCTGGCCGGATGTGCGGTTTACGGCGTGGAATGTGCCGTCGATGGAGGCGACGAGGACGATGTCGACGAGGGTGGTGTCGTCGACATGAGGCGGGCGTGTCGGGCGGGATGTTGTCGTGTGGTGGAGTGCGACGGCGTGTGCGAGTGCGTGTGTGACGAGGGCGGCGACGACGAAGAGAAGAGGACGCATCGGTCAAGACATGAGACGGCGATGAGACGGCGATGAGACACGAAAAACGAGTCGACGGTTGCCGCTCGGCAACACCCAGGCCCTAACCATCAACGTCACTGCGCCACTCTCACCCAAAATGCCGGACATCCAAGTCGGTTCCCAGATTTTCGACATCGCATTCCACCCTGTCGACACCACAGTGTACACCGGCCTGCTCAGCGGCGACGTAAGGGCCTTTCGATACGACGAGCAGGGCCAGCACCACCCCGCGTTCTCGCTCAGACCCTCCAAGCGTTCCATACGGTGTCTTGCCACGAACCCGGACGGTTCCCATCTCTTTGCGGCGGGAAAGGCCAAGTCCATCTTGTACGTTTGTCCCCCTTGACCCGCCACTGCCGATCCAGAACTCGCCTAGCACTATCGACACGGCTACGGGCACAATAACCGACACTCGCAAGGATGCTCACGAGTATGTTTATCGCCTGTTGCGTGCAGCTTTCTTTGACATGGCCAGTGGCCGAGTAGCTCACCCGTGAACCGCATGAAATGCCTCTTCCCAAACATGTTTTGCACCGGTGACGATGACGGTGTGATCAAGGTCTGCCCTACGTACACGAATGCCCACCCTTGCCCATGTAACAACCGCAGCTCTGGGACCCTCGTCATCCACAAGAAACCCGTCGTTATACCCACCACTTTGACTTCATATCCGACTTTTTATGGCTTGCCGACAACAAGCAGCTCGTATCCACAAGGTAGCAATTACCCTTTGCAATCGCTATCCCTCCTCACGTTTCCCCAACACAAAGTGCAGATGGCACACTGTCGGTAGTGGATGTGCGTGGAAAGAAATTAGAGCCTCTGGCACGGTCCGAGGACCAGGAGGACGAGTTGCTGTCCATCGTTGCTATACGAAGGTGAGTCTGTCGTTCCCTGGTTTCGCTCAGATGTCCAACTTTCCTAGCGGAACCAAAATTGTCGTTGGAACCCAACTGGGAATCTTGTCTATATTCAACCGCAGCCATGGATGGGGCGACTGCGTCGATAGAGTGCCTGGGTGAGTAAGCCAAAGCCTATTCTGGCACTTGGTTTCCCATCTCGGCTCGTCTAGACACCCACAGTCCATCGATGCACTGTGTGGTCTGCCATCTTCGTACCCTTCGTCCCACTCTACCATTCTTACGGGATCGTCGGACGGTCTCCTACGTGCAGTGCAGCTATTTCCTACCAAGTTGCTCGGCGTCGTTGCGGATCACGGGTCGTTTCCCATCGAAAGGATCGCCGTTGATCAAAATGGGGAGGGAAGATGGATTGGAAGCGCAGGACACGAAGATACGCTCAAGATGACAGATCTCAAAGACGTTTTCGAGGACGACGATGGAGATAGCGACCACGAGGTCAATGAAGAAACCCGGCCGGTGAAGCAGGTTACAGATGAAGAAGCAGAAGCGTCCGACACGCATGATGCTCCGGAAGCTGAGCCAGGATATGAATCACACGAGTCTGATTCTGATGGCCCCAAGGAAAAGAAACGCAAGAGAAAGGGGGAAAGGGATGCATTGGCGGGAAAGAAAAAAAAAGGGAAAAACGAGATAGACGTTGAGCCTACCTTTTTCTCCGGTCTGTAGTGAGGGCTGAACCTGTGCTGGTTATAAAAATGAATAACTGCGGTAGCTCACATGGATCGAATTTGAGAATCACTGACACTAGAACCAAAAAAGGCGTCGGAGCTGTTCGGATATACACTGACCGAGCGGGAGAACCACGCGCCTCGCAAACACATGGCGTTTACCATTGGTGGCATTCTGTCGGAATTCCCTTCCATGGTTCCGATGGTCTTGTGGAGGTGAGGTTAACTCGTCGATGGCGGGCTTTATTCGCCGGCACCCGCGGATGCAAACGTCGGGGGAGACCTACCGACGCCGAGATCGGGATCGGTGGGCCATGACGCAGAGTGTATACTGTATTGTTTTCCTCGCGCATGTGGAGCGGTTTCTTCTGGGCCTATCCGAGGATCAAGGGTGGATAGTACAATGAGCTAGGGCTCGAATGACTTTTACAGGAATAGACGTTTCCTCCGCCGTCACCCACAGTGGCATGGAATTACCGTCATCGGCACCCTCTGCGCATGCTTCTGTTCGGACCGAAGGCTTAGACGGGTTTTCCCAGCGAAAGGGTCCCGATATGACCAAATGAGGATGGGTAGCAGGTACCTGGGGAGGGGTCCCGAGGGGGTTATCTTCCGAGAGGTTCCACGGCGGGGTGCCCCTGTCGGCTTGATAGTGATTCCGCGTCATCGCAACGAAGATCAGATCCGAAATGAACCAACGAGTACCCCGGTCACCCCGAACTTAAATCCGTGGCTGTGCCCACCCACCGTGCAGACGAACCTCTGCTGCGATCCACGATTGCCATGTTCCTCCGCACCTCCGCTAGATCCCTTTCCACCCGCGCCTCCTCCGTTCTCGGAGCGCTCGACATCCCCTTCGCCACAGAGCTCCCCGGCGTCTACGACGGCGCTTGGCGGGGCTCCGGCGACGTCTTTGACAGCGTCTGTCCCACCACCGGCGAGGTCCTGGCTCGCGTCCAATCGGTCGGTCCTTGCTGCCTCTCTCAGGTCGTCTCTCCCACTCATTGTTCGCTAGGCCTCCCCACGCGAGCTGCACGAGGCCTTGGACCGCTCCAGAGAAGCGCACGTCTTTCTCAGAACCCTACCCGCCCCTCAGCGTGGAAACGTACTGCGACAGGTGCGAGAAGCACTCGCGGCAAAGGTGATGTTATCCACTATCCCTCATCTCGCTTGTCGGCTTATCCCCTTTAGCGCGATGCACTCGGTGCACTCGTGTCCCTCGAGATGGGCAAAATCAAGACGGAAGGCACAGGTGAAGTACAGGAATTCGTCGACATTGTACGGCGCGACCCCCCCCCCCAGTCGCTTCCGTGTTTTGCTTAGTCACTCACTCTAGTGTGATTATGCTGTCGGCCTGTCACGCATGATGAATGGCAGGGTCGTCGCCTCCGAGCGCCCTGGTCACACCATCCTGGAAGGTTAGCCCATTCCCCGTGGAATCTTCCTCGGAGTGACTCTTGTTCCACGTGTAGTACCAAACCCTCTCGGTGTCGTTGGCGTATTGACCGCATTCAACTTCCCTGTTGCGGTTTACGGGTGGTGCGTGATTACGACTACGTCCTTGCCCCTTGCATATGCCCCTCGGATCCTATCTCTAGGAATTTTTCACTATCTTTTGCTGCCGGAAATGCCAACGTTTGGAAACCATCCCCTACCACTCCTCTATGCGCAATCGCAGTCACAAAGATAATCGCAGACGTGTTGGAACGCAACGGCATTCCAGGCGCTGCCTCTACCCTTGTCACTGGTGGCAAAGACGTCGGCGAGGCCATTGTAAATAGCCAAGACATCCCGCTAGGTTGAGCCACCATTCATTTCCTTCTCCCCGTCTTAACCTCATTATCTCTAGTGTCATTCACTGGCAGCGAAGCTGTTGGCCGGGTAGTCGGAAAGGCTGTCCAGTCTCGTTTTGGTAAATCAATCCTGGAGCTGGGGGGAAATAACGGTATGAATTCATCTTGCCTGACCCGAGATACCTCGTTTCTCTATTTGGCTTACATGGTTTAAACAGCTTCCATCATCATGTCTGATGCTGATTTATCCATGGCTGTACCAGCTGTCTTTTTTGGTGCCGTCGGCACAGCCGGCCAACGGTGCACGTCGACAAGGAGACTATATCTTCATCGTAATATTGCGCCACGTTTCCTTGAAGAACTCCAGAAACTTTACACCTCCGTGAGGGTGGGTGACCCCCTCGCTGAAAGCACGTTGATTGGCCCCTTGCACACTCGCGCCGCAGTCGGGATCTATTCTGCTGCAGTCGACCGACTTCGAGAGAAGGGCGCCCAAATTCTGACGGGTGGCCAGCGATACGATCAGGACGGTCTTCTCCAGGGGAATTTCGTCCAGCCTACGATCGCAATTCCTAAATCTGTGGAGCCGACGGACGCTATCTGGAGTACTGAAACGTTTGCGCCCATATTAAACGTCGGCATCTT
Organism: Austroboletus novae-zelandiae; assembly: GCA_038090275.1. Classification (NCBI taxonomy): domain Eukaryota; kingdom Fungi; phylum Basidiomycota; class Agaricomycetes; order Boletales; family Boletaceae; genus Austroboletus; species Austroboletus novae-zelandiae. Next base: position 49,358 of record JBBPML010000118.1, on the reverse strand, counting down.
TGACGAGATCGAACAAGCAATTGGCTGGAATAATGCCGTTCCCCAAGGGCTGTCGAGCAGCCTGTGGACGCGAGATATGCGCAATGTGGGGAAATGGATCGGCCCACAAGGTTCTGATGCTGGGATCGTGAACGTCCGTGTCTTGTGGATTTCTTGTAGCGATGTGATTTTCTGACTCGCTCTCAGGTGAACGTTGGCACCAGCGGAGCTGAGATTGGTGCCGCGTTTGGGGGAAACAAGGTTTGTGATTTTTTCAAGAGCGATCGAGTCTCTCACAATGTAACGTTCTTATAGAGCACCGGCTGGTAAGTTTGATGACTCAGTATGCGTGGGTTCGAGCTGATGGTTTCTGTCAGGGGTCGCGAGTCAGGTGGCGATGCATGGAAACAATACGTGCGGTGGAGTGCGTGCACTATAAATTTCTCAGATGCAGCGCCTCTAGCGCAGGGTGTAAAATTTTCGGCATGACGGAAAAAAAGGCAATGCCGTCGTACTGAACAGGTGTACAGTGCATGAATCCCACCGGACATGAGGCCACATTTGTTTATAAAGCAGAGTCTGGGACCCATCATGACGGGTCCATGTTCTGATTCAACGGGTATATAACTATGAAGGAGCGGAAATACCCAGTCGATTACAAGAATAGTGTCGGTGGAATAAAGCTTTTCGACGCGTGAGCGATCAGTGCCGTGAATGATATATGAACGTGAGAGTTGACCATTTTCAGGCGTTGCAACGACAATCCAGAATCTCTTGAATTTGCCCAGTCGGGTTCCTGTCAACGGGGTGTCAGAAGATCCTCTGGCGAGGGCCATGAGCATGCTGACATGTCACATCCAGGACGAAAAAAGGGGGGGTCCCGCTGATGCCTTTTCATTTCGAGGCGGTGTCCCCAGTGAATGCGGCATCGCCAAGGCAAGCTGCACTTTGGCCGATTGCATCTTGAACCAATGCCGATTATAAGAACGTTCGGGTGATTATCTTACACCAGTTTTAACTCCACCCCTACCGTTATTTTATCCTCCTTGACATCTCCACAATCCCGTTACTTTCTCCTCCAGGTCCAAGTCTCCTTCATCTGCTCCGTGCCGCATTTGCACATTCAAAGGTCGAGCGCTTCCCAAACAAATCTCCATATCCCAATCCGTTGATGCAGACGTCCGACGACTTGCCATGGCCCGAGCTGGGCAATGTCTCCCGGGGCGCTACCCGCGGCAATCAAGGTCAAAAGGGTGCGCTCGGTCCTTCTGACCAGGAGGGCCGCTGCGTGTTGCAGCTGCGCGTTCAGCCTGGGGTACTTTCCGTCAAGCTGAATCGGCGCTCAAGCGAATGGTATCGCACACTCGACAACGAGGTCAATCGTGCGCTCAAACTAACCAAGACGTACTGGAGAAAAGCACGACGACGTCAAGACTAGTGAGTCCCCCTGTTTCATCTCTGTGATGGCGGCTGACGTGTACGCTTCGTGTGTGCTGTGCTTCTTTGTTTCCGCCCCTCGTATCTCGGGGGAGCATAGCGATGCCCGTGCGGACCAAGACCATATGGAGCTGCACGAATGGTTGCAGCAACTGAAGGATAAAACCATGTCCCATCTCGAGGTGCTCATGCAAAAGGGCGACATTCAAGGCCCACCCTACGTCATGCCCGACGACATCGAACTGACCTTTTTGCGCAAGTTCATCGAGCGGCATAATGCGGGCATCCCGCACAATCCGCGATTGCGTCACCTCGGGCCGAACGCGCAACCGCCGCACATGGAAGAGTCTATGGAGATGTCGACGCCTGAGCTGTCTGACCCGGGGTACCCGGCCCCTGGACTAGTTGATCCGATGGCGCGGCTTCAAGCAGGTAAGGCTATACACAGCTTGCATATGCTTTTCTGGACGATGGTGAATCACACGTTGGTATGTTTTTTTTTCGCCCCCTTGCAGAAGGCGGTTCTAGCGTCTCAAGTCCGAATTACGCACATTCTCCGGGAACGTCGCATCGTCCGCATCTCATCCGACCGCCATCGTCTGCGTCGCCTTCGACAGCGACGTACGAGCAACTGATACAAGAGGCGCGCGCATCAGGTCAGATTGCTCCATTTGACGCATCTCATGGTGTTGGGAGGTGCCGAGAATTGACTGCATGCCAAGGCCAGTTCCTACAGGACGCGAGGGCGACATTGTCTCGAGCGCAGTCGCAGACTCAAGATTCGTTCCAGCGGTACACGGCATGTCTGGAAGCGGAAGGCCGTGCGAGGCGAGAGGTTGCCCTTGCCGAGCAACATCGTGACGAATTGAGTAAGCCTTTCTGGAGTCCTCCTGAGGCGCGAGAATGGGTTGCGCTAAATGGGCTTAATCAGTGTCTGCATTGCTCTCACGAACACAAACGATGGCTGGTACGTAAGGCAAGCTGCCCTTTTTCTGTTTTTCCGTTTTTTTTCCGTGCATCGTTTTTTCTCACAATATTGGCGACAAAGAATATGCACGCCGCCCGTCCTTGCCTCAGCAGCACGACGAGGTCGGGAATTCTCAACACGCACAGCATGCACAACACAATCAGCAAGATGTAAGATTGAAGCATTCCATCGGATGAGATGGGCCGGTTAACGCTATGCCTTGGCAGTATTCGTCACACCATCTTGCGGAGCGGAGGCCCTCGGTTGAGATGATGACCCACAACAGCCCTCGGTCGTTGGATTGGCGACAGGCGGACGTATCCAACTCGTATACGAGTGGGCTGGAGGCGATTCCGCAGTCCGAGGTAAGGACATTTGCGTACCCGTCTCCGTGGGACCTAAATTTACAGCGTAGATGCGATTATCAAGCAACTCCTTCAAGCCAGAGCGCAAGCACTCGCGGAGCTGGGAGCAGGGTGGACAGGTTGACATGCACAGTAAGTCATTCGGTCGTCATGGACTGGGATGGCGATTCATTGCGCTTGCTTGGGCAGTTTTGCAAGATGTCACCGGTCTACCACCGCGAAAACGGACGCATCACATGGTCGATCCAGCCGGTCACAGCGCCTCGCTGATGTCCCAGACGATGGCACTGCCTCTCTAGTCTCTACCTATTTTTTTTTATTCTCCCCCCCCTTCCTGGGGTTCATTTCAGGGCCCGGGAAGACGGTATTCAACGCCCGTAAGGGGTGTTGGATAACGCATCGTTGTCGAGCTTTCTCGTTATCTGCTCTCTAATACCAAGTACTATATTGCACGGTCCGCTTAATTCAGACCGCGGACGAAAAAACGACGATGCTAAATTGCCGTGTCTGTCGGGCTGTTCATTGTTTTGCCATTGCTTGCGTTACCCCGCTGTAACCCCCTTGGCTGCTATTTTGCGCGAAATTCGCATCAGCATCATTCCTACCTTGTGAAAAACGCCGGACGTTGACGTGAACTGAATTAGCCAGGTGACAGGTTCGCTACGGGGCGTGTTTTTTTTCTTCTTGGAAAGCGCTGGCCTGGGAGTAGAATGTAATGGCGACGAGTTCAACGGCAGCGTTCGTGCTAGTCAATGCAACGTTCCCACTGGAATTCCGAGCGGTCGGGGGTGTGTGGTGTGGAGATCTGAGCGTGTTCGGGCCGTCCACGCTATGTGCATGACGCCGCAGATCTGATCATGAGTCTGTGTAGTCGGGGGCGGTACGGTGTGGCGTTGGGCGCAGTTTTCTGTTCGCCGTCGTCCCTCCCGCCCCGCCCTGCTCCGACCTCGCTCCAGCCCTCCCGAGTCCTTTCCGCCGTGCGCTGGTCCCACCGTAATCAACAGTGACCATGGCGATTGGCATGGCACCCCTTTGACCGTCGCTGTAGCCCTGGCTCGACCTGCGTTCCTGGGCGCACCGAGCCTTGTCCCTGATGCCCGACCTCGTCCTACGATGCCATCGAACGCGCTTGGATCCAGGATAATAAGCAGTCCTCGGGATAATCGCGTGCCCCACACGTGTAGACCACTCATCTGCCTCCTAAAAACGACGTTTTGCGGTCGTCCACCATCGATCCTTTCGCTTTGTCCCTCGTCCTTTGTTCGTACACCTTTCTGATAAAAACACCCCCGGTGCTGGCCACCCTCTCGGTTATCTATCCTCACAATGTGCGCAACTCCGAGCGTGCAACATCCCAAGTATCGCAGTGAGTACCGATTATCGAATCAGAAGAAGTCGAGGGAGCTGACAGGGATTACCCCCAAAAGCAAAGCTGTGTCGTAACTTTGCCAGCGGAGGCTGCCCGTTTGGTACCAGGTGCAGTTTCGTCCATGCCGTTCCGAGAATCGCACCCCCTTCCTTTTCGCTCGTGCAACACCTCTTTCACTGGAACGCGCTTCTGCCACACCTGCTTGCTTTTTCGAACCTGCAGGCGATGAAAAAGACCGTGGCTCAGTCGTCTCTTCTTCAAGGACCTCAGCTCGTGGACGAAGACCCTTCCCCGTCCTCTCTGTTGCTCTCCACGTCCGACTCGACGATGTCAGACCAAATCCCGCAGAACAAGAGACGTCCAAGCAGACGCCAAAAGTACCCGTGCAGACACTTTGTCCGGACCGGAGGCTGGTGTCCAGCTGGAGCACAATGTAAATTGTAAGCCCCCCGTTGCTTGACGCCGCCCTCGTTGTGTAGGAGTTCTAACTTTACTCTATTTCGTTCGCTAGTCTGCATGACGTGGCCGCTTTGCCTCGTGCGGACGTCGACCACGCAGCGCGTGACCCAGTCGACGCGGACGTATACGGAGAACAACGCCAGCCCACCACTAGTGGCGTTCTGACGGGCATACAAAGACCATCTCCGCCGGCTGCTGCTCAGGCACGTCTCGAGCCGCCTCCTCAATACACCGAGGCTGAGCTGCCCCAACGACCGGGTTCGTCCCCATCTACATTCCCGCATGGCCTCGGCTCACGATCATTTTCAGATCCATCCTTTTATTGCCCCAACTATGCATGGCAACCATATCCGTACTATCCCAACCCAGCGGCCGTGCCCATGCGTACAACTGCAGTTCCTTCCTCGGTCGTCCAACACAGCCTCTATTCTCCTCCGCCCCAAGCACCGTCTCAGCAGGAAATGCAAGACAATTACCTTCCCGCGGGTGCGTATGAAATGAACGGGACGACCTACTTTCCGACGCTCATGCCGCCCGTACCTGTCCCTGGACCCACACGTGCGGCGTACTCGATTCCGTCTCACCCAGCGGCGTACAATTCCATGATTGTGCCTTCCGTGTACCCGTATGCGTGCTACGTGCCTCCCTTGGCTCGGCCGAGTTACTATGCTGGTCAACTTGCCGCTGATGCAGTCGGTCGGCCTTTTGATCCATTTGCGTCAGACCAGACGGTACCGATGGAGTTGCCAGTCGTGCCTCGAATGGAAGATTATCAAACGTCGCCCGTCCAATATGTGTTTGCTTCCGAACTCGCATCGCCGTCTGCGCATGATCTGGTATCGACGGCGGCGGCGGCGCCGAGAGATAAGGATAACGAGACTGTCCAGGAACACGATTTTCCTTATCAGCCTCCGAGGGACCAGCGGGTCGGTCATGCGCGTCGTATCAGCGTCAATATCAAGCAGGAACAGGCGCGAGTCAACAGTGGTTGACGGGAGCCGTCGACGAGTGTGATGTGATGACATTGTACTGTAACGTTCTCTCTCTCTCTCTTTTTGGTTCCCAAGAGCGTCGTATATGTTGACCTTTTTCCTCTTTTTTTCGTCTCTTTTGATTCATTTTCTGTATCCCCTCATACACTCACGCATAACACACACACACACGCAAGTTTTCTCAGTCAAGCATACACGTTCAAATCTCGCATTCACGATCAATTTTGGTTTTTTTTTTTTCATTTGGTTCCTTTCATTTTTTCCGTCATGTATCCCTCACCCATGCATTCACCTCTTTTTCGTCATGTCATGTCGTGTAAGCGGCTTGCTTGCCGCAGCGTCGCAGAGAAATAGAAAGCGATTCGTCAAGGATTCGGATCTATTCGTTCCGGTCCGGGCCGAGAGAGGCCCGGAGTCGGCACGTGTTACTGCAAGCTTGTCGAATGCGAAGGTGCGCAGAGGCTCGGGCACCGTGACCATGAACGTAGTGGGACCGCGACTCTTTCCCAGCATTCCTTGGCCCTCGAAACCACACACTTGCCGAGCCATTTCTTTCACTCGTCTTTCGACCTGAGCCAAGCTACGATTACAAGATGCATTGTAAAAAAAAACCAAAAAAAAGTGGGAACCAGGTTCTTTAATGATACACACAAGGACAAAACAATGCCAGATGCGGTAAATGAATAAATATACAGATGGAAGGAGGAGACCAAGGTCCGGCATACCCAATCCAAAAAAAAAGTGAAACGAAAAAAAAGAAAAGCGAAGAAAACAGGGGGCGTGTTCATGAGACGAAAAGCAGCGTTTTCCACGCCTACCAAGAGCCTTTAAGGTGCGTGTCGTTTCCCGATCGCAGTCTCACAGGCGTGGAACACGGGGTCAAGAGGGAAAAACGAAAGAAGCAAAAAAGAGGTGTCTAGTGACAAACCTTGCTTCAAGCAAACAACTCGGCACCCTCGATCCCTTTCGAGAAATCTAGGACCACGATCTTCTGGTCATGTGAGGTACTGACGAGACGGATATCGAATCAGCAACGTCAGCCTTACCCCCACGCCCAGTTCCGAAACAAGTAAAAACGACGAGCAAACTTACCTGACGATCTTCCCAACGTCGAACTTGACGTCGAAAATGTGACTCGCATGGAGATTCCTAAACTCGCGCACTAACCGACCCACGCCCTTGGTTTTTCGGCAAGGTGCCCCAGGTGAACCGTCACCCACCGCCTCTCCGTGCCATTCCCAGACTCTGACGCTCTTATCGTAGCTCGTACTTACGATATAACCCGTTTTCGGGTCAAAACAAAGAGCCCTGACGAGCAAAGTATGTCCTGCAAACGTGTGTAGACATTCCCCCGTCGAGGCACGCCACAGTTTGATCGTGCAATCGTTGGATCCGCTCAGGATAAGTCCGTCCTGGAATGTCCATGAGCAGGTACAACTGGTACTGAGTCTGGAAACGTGCCTTGAACTCAATACAAGCCAGGCCCTTTTCGTGCCCCTCGAAAACCCGAATACATTCCCCCGTGTCAACGTCCCAGAGCATCATCTTCCCATCGCCGCTGGCGCTCACGACACGGCCATTCTCTAGCCCAACGGCGTTGACTGGACCTTCGTGTCCACGCAAGACCGTATGAAGGCACAATGTCTCCCGATCATATACGTGCATCAATGCGTCCTTGGAACTATGTTGGAGTGTGAACCATGTCTGTCCGACAATCGCGGAAAAAAAGGGCCCACCATGAGACGATCCACTTGTCATCCATTCTCAAGTCCAACACACCACCAGAATGCCCACGGAGAACATGCCGTATTTCCGCAGTTACTTTCCTGTGCGGACCCAAGGTCCCCGAGGTGGTTACGTAAGACTCTTTCGACTTTCCTAGCCTGCTGTCTCTCTCCCCGGGTGCTACGGGCGTCGAGACGAGATCCCAGACACACACCGTGCAATCGCTGCTTCCGCTGACCATGAAGCCACGGCATACCCCATCACTCCCCAGATCCCAGTCACGTTCAAATTTGAGGCACAGTACACTGCCCGTGTGACCCTCAAATGACGCGATACACTTGCCCGTCTTGATACACCACACCTTGATCGTCCGGTCTCGTGAACCGGAGATGATGCGTGACGAATCAAAGTCGAGGCAGTAGACACTATGAAACAAAAAGGGGTCGGGTCATGGCGAAATCGAAATTTAAATACCCACCTGTCCTTGTGACCGTCAATTCTGAGTACATGCGGCTCACCTTCGGGATCTCGCCACCGCTGTTCGAGCATCGATCGTCCACGGTATAAATTATGCCAGTCAAGCATGAGAGGGGCTTGTCTCGATATTGGTTGCGGTTCCGACGGTATCGTCGCCTCTTGCTTCTCGACTTCGGGCTCACCATCCTCGGAAGGAACAGCCAGATTTTGACCTTCCCCGCGCTTCTCCTCAGGGTAAATGAACACCCCTTTGCCAGAACCCTCATGACCGAGCCTTGCAGTCTCCTTGAGCCTCATATTAGCTCGATCAAAGTTGACGGCCCATCCTCTCGGCTCGTCCCACTGTTCGCCGTCGTGTTCGTGTTCAACGGTAGGCATGGAGAGGCCGTATATACCTTCGTCCCTGATACCCCGATATCGACGTCCGCAGCTTCCAAAGGAGTCTTGGTTGCGGTGACAAATGTCTGTGGCATGACTGGGGGCGTGATTGGGTACACGAGGAACGCCTTCCCGGGCTCTCCAAAGCCCCCACCATACGCCGTTGTCAAAGGCAAGGGAACGCCATGTCTTGCATGTTGAGGAGATTGCGAGGACGCTCCGTAGTGGTAGGTAGGAAAGAACTTGGAGAAAGAGCTCAGGGGGGAGCCGAGTAAGGGGTGACGGGTCTTTCGGAACTGCGATCAAATGGTTCATGTTAGCGGCAGTGAGATCGAGAAAAGATCCTGACCTGCTTCACCCATGCATTCTGGTTCCTCGGTGTTCTCGTGCCTGTGATCGTAGGCATCCCAATAACCATATCCGCAAACACAAGCGCCGTCTCCCCATCCAGCACACGTGCAGCCGACCAGCTCACCCTCTTCACCGTCGAGCGGATCAAGAGCACCATAGTCTACATCAGTATCGACCTCGATCGTACCTTGCCTGACGCGTTTGATACGACGCTTCTCCTTGAGCTTCCGACCGACGCCCATCATGGGTGACGTCTTGCTCCGAACGACAGAAAAGCCGGGCATCGGACTTGATTTGGTACGAGCGGCGGGAATCGGCGTTACAGGTGTATCCTGGTGCATGGACGAAGGCTGGGGAGCCTTGACGGGAGAAGCAAGGGACTCCCAAAGACGGGATATTCCAGGTCTCGTGCGCCTCGGCTTGGCCATGATAGGCCCTAAACCCATGGTCGCACTCATGCTTTGGGTTCGGCCGCTAACAGTGAAAGGGAATGGACCTGCGACGGAAGATGAGTTGGAGCGAAGAAATGGCAAAGACGCAGCGCCGCGAAAGTGGGAGGAACGGAACGGGTCCGCATGGGCACTCTCTGCCAACTTGGAGGTGTACTGATAAAAGGTTGGACTGCTGGGGGGAGAGATCATGGAAAAGTCGGCTGTGGGTGCAGGAGAGGGGGGGCGGCCAGCGTGGGGCAATGGAGAGCTAGTCTCTGATAGAGGTGCGGCGAGGAAGGACGTGCGGAGGGATAGATTTGTTGGAATAGATATGTTGGTATCGATTACAGGAAGACGGGAAGGACCAGCCTTCGGTGCGTCATCAGCAAGCTCTGGTTCTGGGGTAGAATGAGCGGTATAATACGGCGTGGATACGGTGGATCGGAGATATGTCTGTTCAGTGGGCTCATGTGAGGCGGGGTCTCCGTGTGCAAATCCGACGCTGCGCCTTGTGAGCGACAGGACGGTGAGATCAGAGGCCGCGGTGGACGATCCGCTGCTCTCGGGGCGAGCAAAGGAAGCGAAACCGGAGGAAAGAGATCTAGGGAGGGTGTCCGCGAGGGTTGGGTTGTGCACTCTGAACACGTCGTCGTCGTCGTCGGGGCTGGGGGGCGGGGGGGGCGGGGAGGAGACGGCGGTGGCGTAGGACATGGCGGAGGAGGCGGAGGAGGGGGCGTCGAGGGACCAGGAGGGGTTGAAGTCGAGGACGAGGGTGTCGAGGACGGCGAGTGCGCGGAAAGGGTTGCGGTTTGGGGTGGGCTCGAGGAGGTCGTCGGAGGCTCTGGGGAAGGGAACGGACGACGTGCATCGGCTGCTCGTCGATTGCGGTGTCGAGGGCGTGGCGGACATGCTGCACGTCCATCAGCAAGAGAAACGAAATCGGCTCCCTCCTGCACACACCTGTCGCACGTGACCAATACAGGCAAAAAATAGAGGGCTGCACATTCTCACTCCTCCAGCGTATATATATATTACAAGTGTTCTATGAAAACCGTATCGCTCCTGTCGTCGGATCGGTAAACGTGAAGAACGACGCATGTGAGATGACAAGGGCGAACAACGCCATCCTGTAAGAAGCGTGGTCAGCGTCATGCACTCGCGCTCGACGGAAAGCAAAGCAACACGCCCGGCGCACTGGCACTTGCTGTGCCGCCACACCACCGCACGTCACCAACATGCGTCGCGCATGCAATCATACCCCACCGACCCGCCCCCGTGACAAGCCAAATAATTCAGTCGAAAGGCACCCGTGCTGCCCCAAGACGTCAAAATGAAAAGAATCCGTCACCCGATGTGGTAGCGAAATAAATGCAAGGTGGTCCAGCAAATGGGCCTTCATGGAAATCCGTGATCCGGTGCGCAGCGGATCGAGTCACTCACATGAGCGTAGCCCAGGGCGTACTTCCGCCTTCCTTGGAGCGCAACGGCTGCTGGTTAATGATTCCGTTAATGGCAAGAACGAGCACCGGCCATGCGAAGTATCTGCACATATGTGGATTTGCCCAAACCGAACCGCAGACCGGTCATTGGAGACACGATGCACAAGCAGGTGAATGAATGACGCTCTGCGACCTACGGAAATTCATTCGCGTACCTATTTTTTGTCACCATCACCATCCCAGCCAAGAACATGCCCATCGAGCCCAAGTCTACCGAACACACCGAAAATTAGCAGGTTGCAAAAAATCTTTTACCAGCGCAAAACTCGCCTACAGACTCCTCCTTCCATGATTTTGGGAGACTCAGCCTCGTCTCCCGTGAGGAATCTCGCGGGTCATTGAGAGCGTTGCTGCTTGCCATGCTTCGCGGCGTAGTACAAGAAATTTCCAAAGTGTGATGGGGCGTGGGAACCCCTGATCACCTTGACGTCCGCTGTTCGTCATTTTGCGCCACTTGTCTAGCCTACTAGGTTGAACTTGCACTCTCAGCGCAACTGTCGTTCATCATATAGGTATCATTAGCTCTCGGCGGGGGAAGCATTTGACCGTCCTGCCAGACCGTCATTCAATTCAGTATTATATTTCTTCCCAGCTGGAGCTGACTGCCACCACGTTTCCACGGCAAGGTTGCGTAACAACGTTTCACGCAAATCGAACCTTCCTCGACGATGCCCTGGATGAACGCATAATATAACGTTTTCTTTTTTGTGGCCCCATTGAATGCGTATCCGGATGTATCCTGAAAATTTTCACAGACTCTAACGATTTGCGTATTCCTCTCGGACCGGCACGATTCGCACCGCATCGAAAAAAAAATCCTGATTGTGATTGTCCACAGCACATTCAATACATGACCGCGGAGAGGGAACAGTGTTTAGCACAGAAGCACTCTTTCCGCGGGGCTTCCATCACAGCATAATTATCCCGTTCTGGCCTGCGAACAGTCCGGCCCGGGCGACCAGGCTAGTCAAAATACAGTCACGAGCGTATTTCCAAAGGTAAGACGATGGCGGCCTCCGGAGCGATCGCGCAGAAAAGCAATGCCTCCGCTCCCTTGTCGTAAACAGAGACGCCGTGGCGGCCTCGATGTCCAGTGGCGCGAATCTATGGTTTCCCTCCACAACCCTACACGCCCCCTCCATACGTGTGGCGATGGTCAGCGTGGACACAAGACAAATTCACAGGGATAGAAGGCTGGAAAGAGCTTCTCGTTTCGCAACGTTATCGCACGTGAACTTGACCATTCTGCCAAGTATAGAGTCGTGATTCTCTACCTGATATACCCCCCAAGACCGGGGACAGAAGTGACTCGAGAATCAAAGGGGTATGGTTGTTTCAAGGGGCCGTTACGTTAGCTTCGACTTGCTGTTTGACGTCTCAGGATCGCCGGAGGTCACGGAGGTCATTTACCAGAAGGACTCCAGGTCGACTTGACGCGTGTGCTGCTGTAGAGAAACCGCTGCTCATCAACATTGCTGTGTTGATCGTTGGGAGTCACTCGTGTGGGGGCCCAGGTGAGCACATAAAAAGTCATTCATTTGACACATGGATCCTTTTTTTGATTTGTGGCGAGGCTTCCACATCCAAAAAGCATTGCTAACATGCACGAACTCAAAGTGGGTGTGTCGTTTGAATTGCCATTGCTGGTTCGACGGTGAGCTACATATCAAATCGAGTCGGATGATTTCCCCTTGGTCCGCTGGCGCCGGACCGGTACTTATTTTATTTGCGTCAGATCTGTTCATTCAAGTTTCAGGTGATCCTCGTTCCTATCTTCTCGACCCCGACTGCAACGTCTCGTCGGACCAAGTGTTCTCGCTGTTCGGAAAAGGAACGTGGTGATTCGTGTGCACGATAGTCAAATGGGCCATCTTTTTTTATACGAGCGAGGCTGCGCGCATCAACGTTTCACCATGGCACATCTGCCTTTGGTCCTTAAAAATAAACAACCAGCGTCCATCGCTGCGCTTTTCAACTCCTGTCGCCTCGCCCTTTACCATCGCCACGTGGTGTGACGCACTACAAGATGCTTTCTTGTCTCATCTTTCGCTCTAGGGAACCTACTTGGGGTCGACCTTCCACAGAACTTCGCACGTCGCTAGTAACCCGCACGTTCGGCGCTTCTATAGGAACGTTTCATCAGGCTCTTACTCCCGTTCTCCTGAAACCTCGTTCCTGCCGCCGACCAGGGTCAATCGATCCTTTTTTTTCCCCGTTCGATTCATCGCCGACCAAGCACCGTACATGCGTGGAAAGTGTCGAGGTTTTTCGAAAAGGGCATGTCCGTCTTTTCGCCACGTGCTCGCGCTCCCTGATCACGGGGGTCGTGTCTCCGTGCATATGTTACTGCTCGGAGTTCGGCCGGCAGGATCCAAGATGACATCAATGCGGCGCCGCTGGAGTGTTTGTGTCCAGTGATGTCACCTGTTCGTACTGGAATCGGATCTTGTCGTTGTTGCCTCGGGTCGAATGGACGTAGACCACCTTGGAAAAAAAATTATGAGTTGGAGCATTGATGTCATGAATCACATGTAAGGAATAGTCAAGAACTTGAATTTACTCGAACCCTTTTATTCTGAGGGTATCAGTGATTGTTATGACGAACTGGCAACTGCTGAACTGAGCCCTGGCGGTACATCCGGTTCCAACATGTTTGTACTACCTAGTATGCAGCCAAAGACAACCGGGTTATCGAGACCGAGACATCTGAGTGCGTTCATTGGTTCCTTCTCGAGTCTCGGCAACGAATCAGGTGATTATAAACGACCAAGTTTACCTGGGCTACACGACTCGTCGCTTTGTAGAAGCCGACAAGGACGATAAAAAAAACTGACTATAATAACAAATACCTCTTGAAATACGCGATCGTGGCGGCATTTACGTACTCGATCACGCTCTTTTGCTTGTATCCTACAACGAAATCCATATGAGACCGACGACGAGACGTGCGTCCAAAACGTACCGTGTCCTTCCCCTTCACACAAAACGAGTTGTGCTTCGCCCCCTGGTTTACCATGCACGATCTTGTACATGGCCACCGCTTCGTGCACCGTCACGCGCGTGTCCGTTTCACCGTGGGTGATAAACAGAGGCGCGCTGATCTTGTCTGCATTGTTCAGGGGCGAGATGCGTTCCAAAAAGGCTCGGATGACAGGGTCGGATTCGTCCCCGTATTCGAGGCGTCGGTGCGCACGACGTACGGGGGCGGTGTTCTCAAGGAATGTGACCCAATTTCCGATACCAAAGTTAGAGACGCCACATTTCAGCTTGGAGGAGTAGTGCGTGAGCGTGGCCTTGGGGAGACGTCAGACGCTAGGAACACATAAATCGGATAGAGCTAGCGCACGAAAACCATGTATCCACCATCTGCGGTCCATAGAAGTTTAAGGGTTTGGATCAGGTGCAGAAGAAAACAAAAGGCTTACATGAACCCCCTATGACCGCAATCCGCGATGAATCCAGTTCCTCAGTCAACCCGGACCCGATATATTCAATCAATGCATTGATGTCCCTGCCGTTCTCCTCGTAAATAGCAAAAAGAGAGCAAGCAGACCACTCACTTGACTGCATCCTCACGCTTCTCGACATCGTCCGCTGCCATGTACTTCCTTCCATAACCCGAACTACCTCGTACGTTTGGATATATCACGGCAATTCCCAACTCGTTCAAAAGATAACCATGAGTCGCGCTATGTCATGCCATTAGCTTAATGTCATAGCAGATATGATTTGCTGAACACACGTCTTGTACCGTACCGTAGCCTGTGATTCAGGGCCACCGTGTATGCAAATGATAACAGGCGCCTTGTTATTTCCCTCATTGGGATGATAATACAAAGCTGGAATCTCCAGCCCATCGAAGCTTCTGAACTTGATCAGCTTTGGTGGGACAGCCCTAGGTATTTCGGGTGCTGTCGCCTGAACGTATGGTGTCAGCTGGACATCCACGTACGTACTTCCATTCTGGGTATGCTTGAGCGTCTCCAGGTCGAGAGTTGCCTTTTGGAATCCATTGGATCGATACGAGGCAAGATGGAGGACAAGTTCGTAAGGGAGCCCGTTTCGGCCATTGTGTGAGTACGTTAGCCAGCCCCCTTCCCAACCAAGCTTGACCTCGACCACCGTATTTTTATTCGATCCACTGAGAGGCATGGCATAAAGAGTGCTCCAGCCTTCCACGTTTGCGGTGAAATAAATGCAGGTATCTGTGATTCCTAGGCTATACACTCCCCAAGCGATAGGTCTTAGAACAGGGACTGAGGTGCCAAGGTTGGGGGTAGTGATGTGCGTGACCGTGCGCTCATGGATGTCGTACGACACGACAGAACTAAAATCACCGTACGCGTTCGTGACGATATACACCACATAGGGACTGGAAGGATCGAGGGAGAAGTATCCGTGCATTCTTGTTGCTTCTTCCCGTTCTGTATCCCCTGGAAGAATAATACGATTGAGTGGGCCAGGCTCTGAGCCAGATATGTCAACCAGAAACATGGTTTGATAGGCATTTCCATAAGTGCGTGCGAGAAGCAAGTACTTGTCGTCAACAGAGATGGACTGCGTATCCCATCTCTCAGTCTTTCCATCCCGGAGAAGGGGAGTAACCAACTTAGATGGAAGGTCAAAAGGAGTTGAGTCACTAGTAGCTCCAGTATTAGAGTCTATCAAATGAGTCAAGTATGCAAGGGTGTCGGTATTGTTTTCTTTGTTTGAAACAAACGCCATAAATCTGGGAACATGCATGAGAACATGTCAACTGAATATGGAGCGCAACTGACTTGTTAGATGGCGATATCGTGACACTGTTATACCTATAGTCGTCGTGAGTTAACCTCTCGATACGGCCTCTGCCGGGGGAGTTCTCCAGTTCTCCATCGATCTTGGGCAAGACATGTTCGCACAGAGTATCCTCCCAGTAACGCCTGCATTTTTGGACGTCAGACATAGTACAAATGATTTTACCAACCTCGTGCACATACCAGAGTTGAAAATGTTCGTTTCCATTAAAGTCCATCAGCATTATTGCACCACCTGGTCTGTACATACCACGCCAATCCTCCCCGGCGATAGATCTGAATGAGGATATAATCCGCCCAGTCCCGACATCGAAATACGTGAGACGCTCCAGCTCCGTGTTTCCAGGATCGGTTGAGATCCTGTAGACCTGGGACACCCGGGCATCCTCCGGACGATGAGATACGAAGATACCACCAGGTACTTCTCGTGTGGCAGTCTTCACGGTGCGTTCGAAACCATGTAAACCGAATCCTTGTTATCGCGACGTCATGATACCAAACAAGCGCTTCCTAACGACGTAATCAGAACATACCTCTACCCGCGTCTTCATACACCTTCATTCCAGAGAATATTTCCTCTGGAATGTCTGGCACGTTGACAGCTTTGATTTTATCAGCAGGTCTGGTGAATTCAAGATCGGGATAATCGACGGTAGCAGCCATGGTTGAATAGAGATGCGCGTATAGGATTGAGTTTCAAAGCACCCTGTCGGAGAGGTTCTACGATGTGAGCAGGGTCAGGCGGAGTATCATTGGAAAATAGTACCGCTGCTGTTCCTGAATGAATTCCTAAGTGAAAGATCACATCCGGTCACGCCATTTATGGCGCCTAATTAAAGGACATCTGCCCAAAAACATAATGAGAGTTATCTACATTGCGATGAGTAAAGCATGATATGGTGGTGATGCCGAAGGAATGCAATGTTCGTATGTAGGAGCTAGTTGGATTGGAACTCCGCTTCGGCATAACTCGGCGAGTGACGATCTCGACAAGTACCGCACCATTTCTTTTCGTTCGACTTCGTAGACGGTTCTGTGGTACAGACACTAATATAGAACAAGTAAAATAGTAAATATGTTGTGTGTTTAGTAGAGCGCCGAAATGGAGGTGCCGGCTGGGGGGCAAGTGATAGTAGTCCGTCAGCACTACCACCATGTCAGACCCGGTTCATCTGCAAGTATCCTCCTCGCCTCGCGCCAAATCCGCACCCAAATCCTCCAAAACCCCACTCATTTTCTCTTACTCACCCAGTGACGATGGAACGGACGAAAACCTGTTAATCCTTCTCCACGGACTTGGTTTGTACCTCCTCAGATCACGCGCTGACCTATAGACGAAAAATATCACAGGAGACAACCATGTTCCGTTTGCAAAACTCGGTCGATCACTCCGTCTCCCGCAAACAGCCATTCTCGCGTTGCGTGCCCCCGAGCAGTAATCATGCGCACCCACCGAGGTCGACAACATGCTGAGCGATACCGTAGGATTCCCTATCTATACGAAGAGGCCTTTCAGTGGTACACGTCCTTTGATCCTCTTGGCGGACTCATTGAACGGCCGAATCCAAGTTCCATCCTCAAAGTCTTAGCAAAAGTACTCGACCATCTGGTCACGGAGTGCGCATGGCCACCAAACCGCATCCACTTCCTCGGGTTCGGTCAAGGGGGTAGTGTCGCTGCTGAAACTACTTTTGCGTGGTGGAAAAAAGAGGTTTCAGGAACGAAACTGACATCCAACACGGCACAAAGGTCGACACCTCGTCATTTGGGTTCGGTGGTTTCCGTATCTGGCCCACTTCTCTCCTACCCTACACTTACCACGTCGTGTCCTACCCCTCTCCTCGCATTTTCACGAAACTCCACCACCAAGGACACGTTTACTGCGTTTTCAAAGGGGTTCATGCACATCAAACAGGTCGTGAAACCCGGAGAAGAGAGTATGCCACGTTCTCGGGATGAGTGGGAGCCTATAATGCAATTTTGGAGCGAGGTGTTGGGAAGGAGGATGGGAGAAGGGCTTTATGAGGTAATGACGGGCACAGCGGCTTGAGCGTTTAGCAAAGCATGTATTCGACGGTAATGTGGCCCACGAATAAGCTGAATTCTGGTCGCCTCAGAGTCGCCAAGTGGGGTTGAAGACCCTGTGGAGCGTTGCTCCGGCATCGTACCTGTGGCCTCCCTCGAGCGCGATCATTCATTGGCCTGCACTCAGCCAGGTACTTGTTAGGACCAATCAGAATTCCATTTCTTGGAATATGGCATGCAGGCAGACATATGAGGATATCCTAGTAGGCACGCGTCTTCATCGGAATTACAGACTACAGAATAACACAGGATTCGAGCATAGACTATGTGAAGACATGAGAGGATACGGAACCGAGGTTATATGCTCTATCCTTTCGTTTCATTCAATTGTTACTCAATCTCATTTTTAAGGGTGCTTGTATTAAGTTTTATCAAATAATTACAGCGATTCACGATGGCAAAGAACTTACATGTTCTCATGATATGAACTCTAAAGCAAGCCACGGAATCTCCGGTGTCTTTGTCTGAGCCTACAGTGTTGGATGGGCACTTGCGCCACCGAAATGTCGGCGCCCCGCATTCGACAACAACACAATTTTTTCCCGATCGCAAATGAGGAGGGTATTAGTATATATTCGAGTAGCTACTGTAAAAAACCTAGACTAGATCAAAATTGTTGTGCTACTGTAGAAACCGAATCAAAACCTGGGCCATTATCACACACGGACTGCCACTTGCGCCAACACCAAAAAGGTAAATCGGCGTTATCATTCCGGCATCGTTTGGTAACGATGTTTATCAGCCGTCCGCGCCATCATCGCTCCCGCTATCTGAACCCTCATCTTCCCGACGCTCGTCATTATTCCCATATACTTTCTCTTCCTCGCCCTCACATTCTCCCTCGGAATCCTCAAAGGTAGGTTTAGGCAATCGCGGTTCAAGTTTCCCGCGTTTTGGCTGACTCTGACCCGTTCTTCGCTTTTCAAGCTTCGCCAGGTCCCTTTCTGCCTTCCAGGTGGCAAGCTCTGTCTTGTATTCTTCCCGCCGCTCCCTGTTCCTTGTAAGCCGCTCACTTTCCACTGATCTCCAGGTTTCCATTGCTGCTGCACGTTCGTCCCTTTGCTTGCGCCGGTTTTCCTTCGCCTGCTCTTCCTCGGCACTTGCCTTTCCCGGACCCCCATTTGGCTTATCTACACATAGTATCACTCGCTTAGATGTGTGATAAGACACACAAAATACATGTATGCTCGGCATGTCACTGGCACGTCTTCAACTCGCAGATCTATGATTTTTGAATCATCGAACTATACTAAAGGGTAATTTTTATGATATACCCTAGTTTAAAAGACAAAAAACAGTCACTTCGGCTGATCAACAGCTAAGTGGCCGTGAAAGTGCCATTTTTCTGTGAGTAAAACATCTGCCTTTTACAATCGAACAATGTATTGTCTCAGGTATCTACCAGTATGTACAAAGGCATTCGGACGTCATAACCCGACACGTCATAGCGGACATATGACCTAAGATTAGAACGATACAATACAATTGGCGCAAGTGGTGGTCGTGGCGCAAGTGCCCGTCCAACACTGTACTACAAGTTCTATATGCTATCCTCCGCACCTTATCTCCACACATGCCCATCCGTCGGAGGCTATGCAGTTGGCAATGCCGACGGGATTGAACATTTCCCCTGGCCCGGGAACGATGACCAGTACTGATCCCTAACATGCAGAGGAAGTCCACGATACCATACACTCCCGCCGCTCCCGGGTGGAAGTCCGTCGACCCACGTCCGCTATGTCTCAGCCGCCCCCACCTCGACCTCGCCAGGTTAGACACGCCTGCGCTCCCTGGTCCTGCCCGGCCGCCCGTCTTTCATACCACAAAGCATGGCGTCTACGGACTCAGCACTCACCTCGTTCCCGCTGCTGTCCCTAGACTCGCCCCGCACATACCCCTTCCCGTGATACCTGCGTACATATCCAACAAGTCCCCCAACGAACGTTACGACGAGCTTAGCGCAGCAGCAAATGTGGCTCTCGACGCCCAGACCGCCTACGAGGGTGGTCGACTCGGAAAGCCGAGCGAGATGGTGCTCTGGAACTGCCTCAATCGCTACGTACGCACCGGGCGGTCCACCCCGTCCACCGGCATCACGCTCTTTTTGGCGCACGCCAATGGATTACACAAGGAGGCGAGTCATTTATTTGGTGGCTATCAGACGGTGCGATGACCAGTGCTAGACGTGGGAGGTGATGCTCCGAGCGCTCCTGGACGCTCCTGCAGGGGAGATGGTCGACGAAGTGTGGGCGTGGGACGCCGTGCAGCATGGGGATTCGGCCTTAGTCAACGCTGAGCATCTGAGCGGTATATGTACGTCTCGTTTCTCAAGAGCACGCCGATACTGATAACCTTGTCCAGTCGATTGGCTCGACAACTCGCGTGATATTGCCAATTTTTTGGTGTATTATTTGCCAGAGGACGTGGAGACGACGGTATTGCCGACGCGATTGCCATGTCTGCCCGCGTCCGTGACCAACGTGAGGGAGGAACGTGGATACCGGTCCAGGAAACTGGTCGTGGTCGGACATTCCTTTGGAGGATGTTCATCGTAAGCATTCTAGAGTCTGGACGCGTGTACTAGATCTCACTCGATGACAATGATTGTGACAGGTTGAGAGTGGCGTTGGAATTTCCAAAGCTGTTTTCATCTGTTATTCTGGTCGATCCTATCATTTACAGACCCATTCCTCATCTAGGAAGTAACTTACATGGATTGGTGCTGAGCGCGTTTGCCCGACGAGATCGTTGGTCGTCTCGGTACGTGGATCTTCCGTCGAACCAAGCTCAGCTGCTGACCTGGCGATAGGGAGGAAGCGCTTCAACTTCTCTCAAAATCGACTTTTTTCAGCGCTTGGAATCCAGAAGTCCTTCAACTCTACGTTGATCATGCTATCGTCGATGATTCTGACGGAAGCGTCCGACTCAAGGCGTCTGGGTTGCAAGAAGGATTATTATTTGCACACACGGCATCATCTAAGGAGGTGTGGGTGCTAGCGGAAAGATTGGACAAGGAGATTACGCTCAGGTGGATTGTCCCTGAAAAGGCGTATGTTTTTTTAACGTCGCTTTCGGTTCCACTTGGGCGGTGGTATCGACTAACATTGAACTCAGATATGCGTTCGAGGAATGGACATATGAGGTGGTCTGGCGTCGACCTGTCAATTCGACCAACGTTATGTTTCATTTTTCAGGTCATTTGGTGTGTTGCATTCTGAGGGACGAGTGCGTCACATCTGAGTAATTCTGACGTTTTTGACACAGATTGTACAAGAAACACCCTGCGAGCTCGGTATGTCCTCATCCCCTTAACTAATCAACCTTTCGGATAATGAGGTACACACATTTTAGGGGAGGACATCTCTGAGTTTTTGCTACGCAAATATGGGCCGATTACAGTGCGACTGTGACCCAAGGAGATTGTGGGTATTTGATTGCTAAAATTGTGTGGTGTGTGGCGCGGTTTGGATATTATTCTGTCCCATTTCTTTACCCCCCAGTGTACGCAACGCGTCTGTAAGCACCGTGAGGATTACACACAGAAATCATGTCTGCTTGTGCTTGTGTACACACCCCAAGTTGCCGTGTCCCCATTACGCGCCCTCTGCCTACCTCGTGGTAACCTGGTCAAACCCATACAAGCAGTGCATCCTTGCAGCCGTTTTACACGGCAACCCGATGGCTCACATGGAACATCCCCAACTATTTCATCTCTTTCTTTGCCTTCTTTCACTACCGCCATTTCACTCAGTATGCGTCGATGTTCCACGAAACTGGTCAGATCTTGGCTTAACAGTAAGCTTCTCGCTCCCGAGACGCAACAGCTGCTGATATCATTTTCGGCATCTAATAAGTACCTCTAGGCCGCCACGACAAGATGTATGAAGAGAACGGGAAAAGTCCAAGAACTTTTTCGCATATCCATATCGGTTCAAACGTCATTTCGACTTCTCAGAGAAACCGGCAGAAAGAGGAAGGGTATCTACCTTCACATCCGTAGTCTGTGTCACGGGATGCTGGAGGTTTTGGGAGCCCAGGACTGCATGTTCGATGTCGTCTGTGAAGTAGCGGCGGCTTCAAGGTGGATGCGATCTGCTATACCATGTAGAATCGCCCAACAAAACCCGAAGAGCACATGGAGCACATCGGAATCAGAAATAGTAAGCCGTCAATTCAAACAATTCGAGCTGATTAAGGATGCCGGGGTATAGGTTGTCCAAGGAGTAGCGACCTTCACTATAATCAGTGCATAAGAGCTGTTTAAACCGTTGACATGGATCAATACCGCATGTGTCATCCCCACTGATGAACTTGCACACTGCTGATCCCCACTGGAACAGTTGTTGGGAATGCTCGACAAGGAGCTTGCACCACTTCTTGTCCGGCCAAGTGGCATCAAGTTCCGGAGAGCATCGACAGAGATAATGGGAGACAAACTTGCTAATATCTTCATCAATCTCCCTTGGAGAAACATCCCCAAGGTTTCTATGGACGACTTGGGGACCACAGTCCGTGATACTAGAGAGCGTGTCTAGAAACTGGCGCCGATCAACCCATTCACCGCTCTCATCCGGCGCATCCAGGACAATAACCAGCGGGCCTATAACACGGATGTCCTTGCTAGGTTCAATGATGAGCCGCTCAAATTGCTCAGAGAGCGAAACCGATGTCTGAAGTCGTCGATCACCTTTTACAGCCCTCCAGAGCGCTGACTTGAATTCAGGGTTGTGATCCGCAAGGCCACTACGAGCAAAGCAATAAGAGGGGCCGAGTCTCTTTTATTCATCAAACTGTCGAGCGACTGAGTGCGCGATGGCTGACTTGCCCGATCCTGCGACGCCTGTGAGAAGATGGACTCTAGCTGCATCGCAGAGAAATTGTTGAGGGTCTTGCAAACATCTTTGATCACGTTCTCCCGTGTTCCCGGCAAACACATTATCTCCCAGATGTATGAGGCCCCAATCACATATGGTATATCATTCAGGACGATGGCCTCCGAACTTGTTGTCGCTGTATCTCATGTCAATAGGTTTGCTCCCATAATCTAACAGAGGTAGGTCGTACCAAGCTCTTACACAGCATTCATCATTCGAAAGACAATGATCCCGGACTGCAGCATAACACCGCCCAAAAAGTTGGTCCTCAGCTCTTGAAGCTTGTTCTTGAATTCCGTGATCTTCTTGTTGACACCATCTAACAGATGTTTTATGGTCCAAAGCCCTAACCATGGATGTTAATGGCGTTAGACATTTCGAGATCGGTACTGATTGACAAAACTCCTTCTGCTTGGCATACTCTGAGACGAAGTATCCACACTCAGTCACCTGCTTGAACAGAGGCACGATGGCCCTTTCGTGTGCCTTCACTACTTTAAGGGGTTCGGCACCCTGAACGAAGTCGAAGGTGTCCCTCAGTTTTTCTGCCAAGCGAATAATCCAATCATCCCGATTTTGCTGGTTTACGACCGCCTACATGGGAATGGATATCAGCGTAAGTGAAAGACGGTATGTTTCTCGTACATGGCTGCAACGAAATCGGCACTATCGTCCACATTACTAGCGAAATTTAGCTTTCCGATGTAGGCAGATGGATATGGATATGGACGTACTTGAAATAGAAAACTTGATTCCAAGAAGTACTGTTCTTTTTCTGCTTCATTGCTTTCGTCGACTTGGAGGTATCGCCCACAAAAGGAAAGGTTGGACGTAATATAGCCAGAAGACAGCCAAATGCCACGGGAGTGTTCACCTTTGACGGCGAGAGTTTGGCTTCGATTCGCCCTGGAAGCACTTTTAGTATACAGATTGGCGGGAGATCAAGAACGTCGATATACGTACAGGTCTGTATTCGTGCCCTGTGATTGAAGCGAGTAAAGAAAAGGGTGACTGAATGCAGGCGATTTGAGGTCAGAGAAACATGATGTTGCCACAGAACACGATATCGCAACGTGGGCAACCCTAGGGCGTTTGGCGTACGATACCCATACCATTTCTAAACGCGATCAAATGAACATTCATCCCAAGCCCGGTGATCTAGTATCATTGCGCTGACGTCTTTTCCAGAAACGATTCCCTCCAATATCATAGTGCTCATCTGTAGAGTCAAAACCAAACACTATCGTAATCATTTGGATCTGGATGGTCCTCTCAGACTGCCTGTGTACCCTTTCCATCGATAGCTCCAAGTTGAAACCGGTAAGAGTGGACATCACTAGAGACCTAAGGATCGGATCGAGTACTACCAACTGGGCGCGGAAATTTAGACAAAAATAGCACTGTGCGGACGGGTTCGAATAAATTTCAGCAGCATGCATCCGTACATCCTTTTCATTATCTGGTGCCATTCAGCAAAACCCAGTGTCGACGCGTCCGCTCCACAAAGATGGATTTCATATCGCCGTAAAATGATCCATCGTACCGGAACCCTAGCAGGAAGCCATCAATGCATCTCTCTCCACCGTACACGGGTCCAAGTCGTTCGGACCCGGAAGCTCGAGAGAAGTGTCCACCCAAGCCAAAGCCCACGCGCCATTCCCTACCTTTGTACCACCGAGAATACGCTGAGGAGCGATCTGTTCCCAGCGATATCGGGTCGGTTGCGTGTCCGCACCATCTGGTCGAGGTAAGCAAGCATCAGCGAAACGAGAAACGGGCCCAGACGCACAGTATACGAGAGCCGTGTGCGATTCATAGACACCCAACGGAAGCTCATCGTCCTCACACTTTTTCTTCTGTCCAGCATCCCCTTCGTCATCGCCATCCATTACACCGTTTGTCTCTTCTTTTTCTTTTCCCTTTGCGAAACTGGAATTGCCAAGAATGCCACCACAGGCGATCTTTGCTTCTTTCCTCATTTTGTTCCACTCTGTATTCATCTCATGAACTCTTCTGGAGGCCTCCATCATCCAGTTTTCTTCAGTGAGGCCCTCCCGAGACAACATGCTCTTCCTGACAGCACTATGCGGCCCATCGCTAAACGGGCCCCATCCAGAGCTACCGAACAGCGTGGTTGGACCACCCGCTCGGTACACACCTTGATTGGTGCCTGAAAACACTTGGCTTGGGGCGGACATGGCTGGAACATTGCTCGTGGAAGTAGCGGTTGGATCTGGAAGCTCTCCAACATAGTCTCCGGGGGAAAGACCTTTGGCAGTGATATCAGCGAGCACACGATCTTCGTAATAATCGTCCGTGACCCAGCGCCCGTCTGTAGAGAAATGACAGTTCAACATCGAGCGGGGGACTGAACATGTTTTACTCACCAATAATCATTTTCGCACCATGAAGCTTATACGCACTCCGCGCAGTGACTAATGTGACGCTGCGTGTCTTGAGATGGGCACCAAGCTTTCCAGCTTGAATAAGTGCTTCTTTTTCTTGTTGCGACGCACTAAGTTTGAGTGCAAGTGCGTTACGTCGGAAATAGTACAAGGAGTCTCGAAACCCCGATGAACGCGCTGCATCGATAGCAAGCATATATTGTCGTGTTGGATGTCGATCAGGAAGGATAAAGGTACTGCATTTGAAGCGTCGACCTAGATACTTGTCAGACGTTTGACTAGCGAAAAGGACGCTATAAACACGATACAGGACCGTCACTCACCGCCAAGTAGATTTCCGTCAATGTCGATCTTTTGGTCTCCCCTTCCATCCGGTTCTGTGACGAATTCGTCGCCTTCGATGAAACACACCTTGTCTCCAACTCTGCGCCAAGGGCGTCCGCCCTCTTCGCCCTCTTCATCGCCCTCTCCCTCACCGCCTTGACCTTTTGTGCGGCCACGTCCCCTACCACGTCCCCGGCCCCGGCCCCGGCCCCTCGCGTGCGCCGCCGGTGTACTAGGAGCAGGTATGCGCACGCGTGCCTTTGGCCGCCCACGGGGCCGAGCAGAAGTGGAGCGGTCGCCGCCTTCTTCTTCATGCCCTTCATCCGCGCCACTCCCTTCCACATCCCCTTCCACATCTCCCTCTACATCCGCCTCCGTACCCTCTACAATAGGTTCTTCCTCATCCAAGATGCCCTCAGATTCCTCGCGTTTCGTGCGGACGTCGCTTTCCTCGAAGTAAGTCTCTTCGGGGTAGGACGGGAGGGTCTGGACGAGGGGGGTGTCGGACCTTCGCGTGATGATCGTGGCACCTCCACGACCACCGGGTTTGAGAATGATTCTATGGCTGGACGTCGACGTTCCTGCGCGTTTCATAGCTTATGAGTGTAGGATACGTTTCGTAGGTTGATTTCAGCGTCGCGCGTCCAGAGTTCGTTGACTACGACGTTGGAGCGGAATGGCAGGAAATAAGTTGTGACGCACCAATTCGTTACGTAATTGGAAACACTCGCGAACGCCGAACATCGTCGTGTCATTTCAACCAGCGACCACATGTCATCTCTCCGCGGCCTCCTCGAGGGCAAAATCGTAAGCATGTTCTCGGTGACTTGTACTGCCCGCCTATCTAACATTCTGCAGGACTTTCGTGGCCAGAAGAAAGCAGACGACATCGTTCGCATAGTCCTCATAGCGAGCACTGTACGTTGTTCGGCCCACCCAATACTCTTGTCTTGCTTATTTGTTCATAGATTCTTTCCTTCGTTCTCGGTTTTGCACTCCAGTCGTTGAGTATAACTATGGGCACGTTTGCCCTCGCCACGGTAGCCCTTGCGTTGGTGCGTCATCCACATTAGTTCAGCTTAGATTCGTTGTGTACCTTGTCTGCAGGTCGTTGTCCCACCCTGGCCTACATACAATAAACATCCCGTCAAGTGGCTGCCTGCACAGCCGGAGACGCCGAAGCGCAAATAATGTTTATTCGCTACTTCAAGACCTAGTTGGCCCATGTACACGTGAATCTGATGCATTACAAAGGTAGCCATGGTGGGCTGGCGCAGCAACAGTTACGTCGAGTTCGGGGTTGGGACGTGGTTACCTCCCAATCATGTCTTTTGATACTGGAATTCAGTGAGGTTCCTCTTCGGAAGTTCGACGTTAGCGCATCTGCAATGTTCGGGTAACCCCTGGAAATACCGAAAATAGGAGCACTTCGAGCGACGACGTCATTGAATATCACCGAGTTACCAACCAATGACAGAAAATGCAGTCATTCTCGAATTAAGGATACAATATTCAATCAGCGAGACCCTACAGTCCCCACTTCTCCTTTCCTGCGGGTGCCAACAACAAAGGGAAAGGGGCACCATCCCTCCAGAGTTCCCAAGAGGTAGGGGAGCGTGCGTGCAATGTGATGTGTCCACGGCCACCTGCACTTCTTTACGTTGTGATTCAAGCAGGCGTCCCAACTGCACGAGCTCGACTGCAGTGTGTTGTTTACTCTGATGAAAACAAGGGCGATTAGAAACAAGCTAGGGCGTGCGATGATAAGAAGACACGTACTGGAACGGGCTCTCATCTTTCTGCGCTTGCGTCTGAGTCTGCGAGAACGCTTTTTCTTCCACTTCTCTCTCATTCTGTCAAATATCTGGTGAGCACACGCATATACTGGTTATTTCTGGGAAGGGGGTGTACCTGGTGGTCGATTGAAGTGGCTGAGGAGAAGGAGGGGAAATGTTTCGAGGGAGATTATGCCTGGGGCTTGGTGCTGTATAGTGCATTATGTAAACTTTCTCGCGTCTTTGATGGATTGCCTTACGTCAGCAAGAAGGTGAGAACGGTGCCAGTTTTGCGTTGCTTGCTTGTGATGCGGTCACGAATTATTCGACTGGCCCGGTCGATCCGGCCACCTGCAGCACGTTTCCTTTCCACCTCAGGTGCTGCATTTCCCCGTGTTACACCCCCAGTCGGACCTCGGTCGAATTTCCGGATAACCCCCCTCCGACCGCGGTCCTCTTCCCAGGCTGACCCCTCTCGTCCGGACTTGTTCTACCACCTCCTTCCGTTGCCACGTGAGCCTGACCCCTCCCAATCCATCCCCGTCTATGCTCTTTCTCTCCTCCCTACGCCTCCTCCCTCTCTCCATTCTGCGACCATCCTTGGCTGGCTTCCTGCTGCTGTAGAGGGCGCCTCCGAAGACGTCGATGCCGGCTTGAACGACTTTGTCGAGAACGGTGAGTCTGCGCTGGACTTCTTAATATCACCCACCCGCATCTTCCAACGCTTTCCAGCACGCTTCCGTCCCATCTTGCATGAAGCGATTCAATTGGCACTACATGACGGCACAGATGACATTTGGACCAACGCCGCCATCCAACTTCAGCATGGATGGATGCATATCCACGGTAAGTCGCATGCTAACGATGACCATATCGATTTTGATGCTGCATGCAAGATTGCCGTAATGTCCCTGCTCTGGGCAGAGTTGGCGACCCCGATGATATTATTGCCACTGTGCTCGTAGAGAACAGCAAGGTACGCTCTTGTATCGCGTCACACATCCCGACTCCATTCTGAACGTCCTCGGTGCACTTGACAAGATTCTACCTGACACTTATCAAGCCATACCCTCTTACCGATTTTGTACTGCTGATGGACCTATTCAACTAACGGAGGGCCTTGCGACGAAGCTCAAAATGGTGTTGGAATGTGTCGCCCTGCGAGAATCGCGATAGTGGTGCTCGGCAACTATATGGACTACCCATTTATGTTGCTTAATCTGGCGCTCAAGTGGTATTGCCTCTAGGCCCACCTGCTCTGTTGGTCGCACCACTAATATTTGCGGTCGCACCTGGCGGTGGTTACAAGGGATTCTTCAAATGTATACACCCACAAATGTCTTGGCCACTTCGAATTCCCATGCATACATAATGTCGGTAAAACTGGTCGTCTACCTGATTCGAGTCGACGCATGCAGAGACAACTGTCCTTTAAAACTTAATGCCCTAAAGGTCTACGTGAATGAACGGAAGCCATTCCTTGATGACGCACCGCCATCCCCAGTATGTTCCACAACATCCTGCAGCGCCTACGCAGCCTCTCGAGTGCCCCATTCCGAAAATGATGTTTGTACACGACCTTGGCGACCCGAGGCGCAACCCTGCCGCTGATAATGACGTCTTCGAAACCAGTGAACAACATTCCCGCCGCGATCATCTCCCACCAGAGAGGCAAAGCCAAAGTTGGCCAGGTGGGTGTTACGCTTCCCATCTCGTCATGACAATGAGAGATTCCATTCGCAAGCGATATGAACACTCACGGTCAGCGGAACAAAGAAAGAGGACATGTGTCCATTGCCCAATGATCTCGATTATTTCACCTCGAAAGTGATTATTGAAAATGATTTACAGCCCGAGAGTAAATATTCTCTCACAGCTGTTTGGTGCGTGTATGTAGTCGCGTCGTTCAGTTCCTTCTAAATGTTAGGAGAGAGATCCAATACCGACTTCTATGGACACGATATGAATTCTCGTCAGCTTGTCAATAGCAAAGGACGCATACTTTCGGTGGGGCAGAACGGAAGCTGCTGCCGACTTGAGGTGGGTTTTGATGAGCCTCATGTTCCGAGTTCGAAACACAAGGAGAGACATACGAGCAAAGCCATTGATCCTGGGATTCAGAATCGTCTTTAGTATACATCCCACCATCATAAACTCCAGACTCACACGACATAGCAAAGGCCGCAATAACTCCGTATTTCTCGCTCGCCCGTTGCACCAATGTCCGAATGCGTGACAAGGAACACTGGTAGTTCTGAATTCAGACCAGAGGATATGAAACCGTTTATCCAAGCATTCTTCTTTTTCCTGCATGTCGGGAAGTACACTGATCGAACGCTAGAAACAAGCAAAAGGTCTTCAGTTGGAGCCATTGAGGATCGATATTCAAGAGATACCCAAGAGTCATAAGGATGCCAAAGAGAAAGTAAGTAAATGACTGAAAGTTTGTTCTTCATCATTCCTTCTCAGAATTACCTTGCTTCTAAGGTTTCTTCTGGTCATAATTCCGTGACCGTCTTTCACGTGATGTGACCTGCACAGCAAGTGACTTCATCGGCATACGTCATGCGCAGCGAGTCATCGCTCGGGTGCTCAATTTCACGCCTTCTGCGTGCTCGATGTTCGACTGTCTGTATGTATATAACATTCTGTTGATTCAAGCTTCGTCGTCAGATCATAACTCGTGGCATACATATATATAGTTTCGAAAGTAAACGCCCCGAAAACCACCATAAACGCTTGCCACGTCCAGCGCTAGGCACTTGGCAGTCGAAGTGGCGAGAAAGCAAAAGGAGCGTAAGAATAACGTGAGAAAACGATCGAGAAGCAAGATAATGATAAGAAGTCAAGCAAGAAAAAAATTACTTAGGTCCAAGTGTCGTAAGATAGTCGTCAGATGGTCATTATGTAAGGTGGGAACTATACGCGTCGAAGCACTTTCTCACGTACACGATGCACCCATCGAGTGTCCAAGATCATCGGATTTTAACCATGGTATAATGAACCACGGGGCGAACGCGGGCCAAACAAGCCAGGACTTCCACGATCGGGGACAAGTAGAGTGGGCTCAACAGATGGTGGGGTAGGAGCCACATGAGGATTTGCTGCAGAATAAATGTTGGTCACCAACGTTAGGAATGGACGCGGCGAAACTTACGGTGCCATGTAGACCACGACTGGACTTGTCTAGGCTCTTGAGCTTGCTCGGGAACAGCAATAGGCATCATATCTCTTTTCGGACGGCGTCGTGTGCTTCGTTGCTGGAATGCACGCCAGCCTGGACGAATGGACGGAAGTTCATCGGGTGGGGGTGGAGGTGGTACATCGGGAGGTGGGGCTGGGGCTGGGGGAGGCCCTCCTGCCATCGGCGGTGGTTTCCTGTAACATACGTGAGGCCACCACAAAGGAAAGAAGAAAGGATAACAAACCACTCAGAGTCGAATTCTCCACCCGGACCGTACTTCGACTTCATTATCATGAGATATCCCAGTTCACTGCAGTGATGGTGAGTATCAGGACACGGGTTATCGCTCAACGGTACGCACTGTTGGATATTGCGACGTTCCTCACGGAGTTTTCCGACTTCGCCCAAGAGCATGCGAACTTCAGTGGCAAGTGCCTTGCTGAATTCATCGAGGTACTGTGGACGTGACATTAGCCACCTGAAACGACGAGCGAAAGATCCGCACGTACGCCTTGGACGTTGTAAGGGACTTGTTCGTTCGCAGTGGCGCGGACAGCATTGATGGTCTCCTCGTGCTGTCGGTTGTTATCCGCTCTCCAGCCTGAGGATCCTCCAATGAGCGTCGAAATCAATGAGATACGCGAGCCACCCACTATCTGACAGAGCATTGAGAAGTTCTCTTTGCTCAGCATTCTGTCGCTGCAACTCTTCCATAACTTGTTCGATGCCTATCCGCCAACCTGAGCCCTGCAGCGATAAAGCAAATTACCATTCAACTCACCAGGTTTTCCTTCGTTGGCTATTCTTTGTTCTTCCTCGCGTTGTTTAGCAGCTAGTTGCTCGTCAGCTATCCGTGCAACCATTTCCATTAGTTGGTGCATCTGTGCATCACGCTCCTCTTTCCAACGTTGCTTCTCCGCCCAGTGCTCATCCATAAGTGCCTTCTTCTCTTCACAAAGAGCCTGGTTTTGTTGAATCATGTTGGCGAGATCGGACAATTGGCTACGCAGTGCCTCGTCGCGCTCCGCAGTCATTGCCCTTGCTTCATCTGCCTCTGTCATACGCAACTGCCGTTCGTTATCTAGTTCACCACGTGTGCGAGCGAGTTCGGCCTCGAGGTCAGCGATTTTAGCTTCTCGTTCGTCGTCGAGGAGTTGGCGTTCCTCTTCAAGACGGGCATGCTCGCGCTCGCGTTCGGCAACCAATGATTCTCGCTCACGTGCCATCTCTTCTCTTTCCATACGCACGGTATCCAAAATATCAGTAGCGTGTCGAGTCGCGGCATCCGATGCAGCTGTGTGAATCGATTCAAGGATCGAAGGTTCCGGTTCAGCAGGTTGAGGAGGCGGGACAGGAATTGGTGGGATTTGCGGAGCATTCGCGATCCGGTCCTCCAATTCTTGGAACAGGGCCTCGCCTCGCTGTTTCGTTTCCTCATCTCTCCGTTCTTCGTGTTCAAGGAAGATGCGCTCTCTAGCGTCCTCGTTACCACGAAACTCGTTTTCACGTCGACCCTCGGCATCCTGCGCGTCATGTGCAATATTGACCAACTGACGTTCTGCCTCGTCCAAGCGCTCCTCTCGCTCGCGCAGAGCATCCATAAACTCTGTGGGATCTGGTCCAGGTAACTGTGGTGGCCCGGGTGGACCCGGTTCAGCCGGTGGTGGGACATGGGGAATTACCTCGCTTGGCGGCCTGGGCTCCTCTTCTAAAATCGGAGGAGGAGGGGCAGCGCGGCGCGAGGGCGCGCGTTCAGGAGTGTGACGTGGTGTTTCAATGGCTTCTTCCGATGGACCAGGGGTCCGGCGATCTCGTTCATCCCCCATTACAGACGGCGAAGGTCGACGGTAATCCCGTTCCGGTGGACCAGGGGTTCGGTGATCTCGTTCATCCCCCATTACAGACGGTGAGGGTCCACGGTAATCCCGTTCCGGTGGATGTTCCGATGCAGCAGATGGTCGTCGGCCATAAGCACGTTCAGAGAGCATAGGAGGATAACGGTCTCCCGGTGGTATAGGTGAGAAGGGGCGATGGTCTGCCGAATCAATTCAGTAACACAGCATCAAATGTATCGGCATACTTACGATCTCCACCTCCCAATCGAATAATGGTGGGAGCAGCTGGCGGAGACATAGGTGGGGGATGCGGTGTGCCAGCTGTATCCCGGACGGACCTGACTTCGGACGGTGGAGCGGGCGGTCGTTCGATAGCACGTTCTGCAGGTGGGTGATATTCAGACGCCCCACTTGGACGACGGGGGTGCTCAGGATCATCTGCGCTCGGAGGATACTCAGATGGTCCACTAGGACGGTTGTGGTCCGGATCCTCTGGAGAGTCGTAAGGACGCCCACGCCCATAACGTGGTCTGTGATAGCCGTCATAATACCTCCGCTCCGGTGAACCATAGCGATCACGGTATCTGTAACCACCAGGAGAGTAGTATCTGCGAGGATATCGTTCGTATTCAGGGTAACGATGTCGCCTGTAGTATTCCCCTTCGGGCGTGTAAGAGCGCTCAGGCTCCCCGGGGCGCCTACGGTGATGGGAAGATGAACGGGAACGAGAGCGAGAGCGAGATACTTCATGAGGTGGAGAACGAGGGATACTATGGGCACGTTCCTCAGAAGTATGTGAATGTGATCCACCCAATATGATCTGTGTAGGGGCCTGAGGAATCCCGTGAAGAGAAGGGGATCTTTGAATATGCACTGAAGGCGGTGTCCCAGGATCGGTCACAGGTACTTGAACTGGAGTGTGCGGTGGGTCACTTTGGATGAGCACAACGGGCGGCCTTGAAGGAGATTCGAATACGGGTACGGCTTCTGGCATAAATGGAGGGTGAATGATAATTGGCCCTGGCGTCTGCATAGGGGGGGCAACACCTATAGACGGTGACACAGGGACCCCTATATCTGATGCGTCACCTCGAATGAGGGGTGTTCCGCCGATTGGATACACTTCACCAGGAGGGGGAATTGGACCTTGCGAGGGCGGGATATTAATAATCGTTTGGTGAGGAGGCAGAGGTTGAAACCGAGGCTCGCCAGGAGAGGCCATCACTGGGACAACAGCGGGTCCACCTTCGCCACCGATTGGGACAGGTAAAACCCCGGGACTGTGAGGCGGGTGGTACGATTCCTGAGTAGGCGTAGAAGTTCTTGAATCACGCTCAGGGTATGATGGTGGAATGAAGATGGTGTCGCGCCCAGGAACTGGGATTGGTGAATGTGTCCCAGATGTAGGTGTCGTTGGTATCACTCCTTCATCTTCTTCGGGTTCAGGAGGGACATATGCACCTGGGCCCGGGGTGCCACGCCTCCCGTATGGCGTTCCTGGCATGACGGGACCCGTAGGTGCATAATCCGCAGGATCTGGCATTGCCATCCCATCCCATCCTTGAGGAGCGTGAGGTATAACAGGAGGCTCTGCACTTGGTGTCCGTCCGGTCGTAGGTATCACAGGAGGCTGAGCACCAAACCCAGGATATTGACCAGGAGGAACTACCGGGAAAGGTACAGAGCCAGGAGGGGGGATAAATCCACCGGGAAGTTGACCAAAGTTGGGAGGCTCAGGTGGCTGTCCCATTTGACCCTGCAGCGGAGGCTGAGGCATAGGTATAGCTGCGCAAGGTCAAGCGTCAAGGTCCAAGTCCTATCGAACTCAAAAGTGTTATTGCTGACCTGGTCCTTGCATGTGTCTCAAATCCTCCCTCAGCTGATCGACGCGGGCGGTAACAGCCCTCAACTCGGCTTGTCGATCATGTACATCTCTTGCGAGCCAATCGTTCAGGCCACTCATGTACCTCATTAATTCACGTTGTTGATCCACTGTGGCGAGTTGTGCAAGCCGGTGTTCCTGTTACCAACGCCGTCAGCGTTGCTCAAATGTTTCCAAGGGATACTTACTCGTAAAATAGACATCAACGTGTCAAATAGCGGCACTTCGACCACAGTCTGAGGGTTTGAATATAACCAATCAGACGTCATGCGAATCATTTAGGACCACTCACTGGACCCGGAGGCATTGGGACATAGGTCGGACCTTGAGCTGGTCGGGGCTGGCCATCGATCGGTGGCGGCGCAACACCAGTCTGAAGAATATAAGCCATATCACCTCCTACTCGAGTGCAAAACATACCTCAGCTCGAGGTCGATACCAACTGAAAGATCCAGGAGGGGGTTCAACTCCTCCAAGGTTTACAGGTGCGGACGAAGGGCGATCTTCGTATAGATTCGGCTATAGTAATAATAAACGTTAGAAAAAAGCCACGCGGATGTAATCGAAAAACCTGACCAAACCTGGCCCTGGAGGGCGAACTACTGGAATCCGTTCACGCTGTTGTGATTCTGGTCGCTCTGATGGAATATTATGAGCAGAGAATTCTGGTGGAGGCGTGTGGTGTCTCGGGGGGCGGCTTAAAATACGTTCGGGAATTACAGGGGCTATGTCATGGTGTGGCGCCTCGGGTCTCGTTCCGGCGCGTGAAAGAGGGCGCCTGGGCGGTCTAGACGGTCGAATGGGTGCGTGATATGTATCCGGGGAAAATATTGATTGTGGCGGGAAAGGAGGTGCAGTATCTACTCGCCTCAACACCGGACTTGTGCTTCGCGATCGGGATGGCCTTGGAGCGGGCTGATAGACGAACGGAATGAGTTGCGGCGGTGGCTGAATATCCGAGGAAACTGGTGCAGGGGGTACATTGAGGAGTTCCATCAATTGTTCGTCCAACGAAAGTCCAGGTTGGCGGGGTGTAGGCATATGAATAGGCATGCGCCCTGGACCCCGTCCCTCCATCATCGACCTCCAGCGAGAAAGGAGACTATCGGCGTCGGCACGAGAGTCTTCCGATTCTGTAATAGATTCCCTTTCTACGCTTTCTCTTTCCCTACGTTCATCTACCGTATGTTCACGTTCCGACACTCTTTGCGTCAAATGACTCGTATCGGCAATTACGGTTCGCCTTTCCTCGACAACATCCCGTTCATGTTGCTGAGCCTGAGCAATCATTGTTTCCTGGGCATGGATCAACGTCTCGATGAGTGATTCAATACGCTGGAACCTTTCGAAAATTTCCGTATTATCTGCCGGCTGAGGTCTCGTCTGTCGAAGCTCGTCCAACATTTGATTGGTCGAGGCCTGCCCTTCCCAGAGCGCGGACGTCTGTTCCCGCACCTGTGATAGCATGTCTCGGATGAGGGTCATGGCAATCCCTTCCACCACTGGTCGAGCGGTCTCGCTGGAGTCCGTAGACTCTGTAGAGGGCGTAGGGGACGAAGGCGGAGGAGTAGGAGACGACGACGACGAAGTAAGTGAGAGTGTAGGCCCTGGCGAGGGTTCAGAAGACGATATAATTGAAGTGGTGTAATCCGACGACGGCGAGGAGAGCTCCGACTCCCAGGCGGGTGAACGTGGAGGCACCACTAATTCTACTTCATCCGCATCCAAAAGGCTGAAGTCGTCCGAATGATGGGAAGACAAGAAAGACCCCATCGAAAAGACTGTCGAAACGGGTGAAGCTGATCTTGCAGGAGGTAGTGGGAGTAGAATTGGTACTAATCCCGGTCGCGATCGAGGTCCAACTGGCGAAGGTCTGGGCTCCGAAACGACACTCATGGCGCTAACCGACTGGTCTTTATGCTCCGAGCTCTCGGCAGCGACGACAGATTGGTCTCTACGATGAATGACCAGAGGCTCGGGCCGTGGTGGGGGCTCCGCAATGACGACCCTTTCCGTCACGACAAGATTACTGCGCACGTATTCCGAGAGGTCATACAGCTCATCACGAATGACTCGCACGTTTTCAGAGATTTCCTGGGTCTCCTGGCCCCTGAAGCTGTCTAGTTCGGTAATTTGGTGGATTAGACGGTCAATTTCATGTGTTATGACCTCCGTGCGCTCCGTGTGTGTGTGCGTCTCTGTCTCCAATACAGAGTGAATGGAAGGTTGATTCATCTGCGGAGTACTGACACTGAGACTCGGGGAAGGTGCAGGAGATGGTGGAGGAGAGTAGACAGGGGCAGGGGATTCTGGTAGTGGTACCATCGCCGGATGAGGGTACTACGAATAATAAGTAAACAGAAAACCCTTGAGACGAAGGAGGTACTTGCGTAGTGTACCGAGCTTACACTCGATTCAGAGCGAAGACTTGACAGGAGCGAAGGTTCCGTTGATACCTCCGAACGCGCGGCGACGTCAGCAAATGATATCGCCTCGTTCTCTGCCACACTCTCATCCTCTACCAGACTCGCGCTAGTCGATAGGCTAGAAACTGTAGACACGCTAGAAGGTGTGCGAGACAGAGATGACGATGAAGACGTGAGCGAAAGGGGGGCCGGTCCGGTAAACGGCGATGAAACGTCCCGAGCGAAGAATGGTGGCGGCAATGGTGGCGGCGGAAGTAGTTGCGGTTGTGGAGGCGGCGGCGGCGGTAGTTGTTGTGGTTGTGGTTGTGGAGGCAGCGGCGGCGGTGGAGGTTGGGGTATTGGGATCGGGATTGTCGATACCACTGACGCAGTAGTGAATGTTTCCGTCACGGCCGTCAAACTTCCAAAGCTGGTCAAGGGAGAGACGCTCGGGCGCATGATCGAAGTCTCGAAAGATACATCGCGCCCCTCCTGAATGTGAATCGATTGCGTGAGAGGCGTCGGGTGAAGATGGGACGACTCGTATGATATGTCAGTTTCTGAAGCCCATTGGGACGGATGGATGGAAGGGGAAGGGGTGGACTCTGTAGTTGCCAACGGGCCTGGAGATGCGAGACTCTCTTCACTTATAGGAAGATCCCTCATAACGAACTCTGACGACTCGCTGGTAGACAAGCTAAGCATACGAGACGATTCTTCCTCGGAGCTCGACTCCACCGTAGGGGGTAAAGAAATCGAGAGGTCGCTGGAGCTGATAATCGATGATGGTCGAACTACTGTTACTTCTAGGTGTTCTGACTCCAATTCGCGAAGATCCCGACTGCCGCTCGAGATAGTAGGGCTGATTACCGAAGGAGGGAGGGGTACAGATTCGGGAGTGATGTCGGGAAGAATATCTGATTCAGGTGACTGCAGCGAAGGAACTTCCGTGGGCGCCTTCGGAGGGGGTGTCGGCGCCCTTTCAACGGGAACATCAATCACCAGC
Organism: Austroboletus novae-zelandiae; assembly: GCA_038090275.1. Classification (NCBI taxonomy): domain Eukaryota; kingdom Fungi; phylum Basidiomycota; class Agaricomycetes; order Boletales; family Boletaceae; genus Austroboletus; species Austroboletus novae-zelandiae. The sequence continues at coordinate 12,358 of JBBPML010000118.1, read as the reverse complement.
GAGCGCGGTGTACTGACTTCGGAGGGGATCGTCTGGCATAACGAAGCAGTCTCGAAGTGTGTTTCTGATTGCTCCGTACGCTCGCATTCACAAAGCGCTGCGGTTACAAAATCTGTTTCCGTCTCCGTTTTGCACTTTTCCGCAGTCACGTATTCGGACGATATGTCAGAAGCACATCGACCGACTGTGTAAAATTCGGTAGATGCTTCGGTCTTGCATTGTTCGACAGTTGCGTAGTCGATTTCGGAAGGGATTGAGGGTAGCGACTTGAAAGATGCCGTCGACGGGGAATTGGCAGTTTCGTACCCTTCGCTACCTGAAGAGTCCGGAATCTCGAGAGCAGACAGCGATGCGGTGGAGGGCGCAGGAGTCGGAGTGACAGAGCGGCTTCTTGTCCAGCTACTTACCGTGGAACGACTCTGCGAAGCTGTGTATCCTGACACCACGTTCTCCTTGTCGGAAATGTAAGTCCTACTATAACCTCTCCTTCGAATTCCCGGGCTTCTGGACAAGGAAGAAGAAGAGCTGGCCATGTAGCTGCTGTAAGTGTACGACCCGTCATGCGAATCACCCAGGTAAGAATTGGACTCGGTACGCCGGTAAGAAAGTGTCGAAGGCACGATCTGGGTGTTAGATCCGCCGGACGTGAACTCTAATGCTGTCTCGTCGGTTATAAGGCCGGACGTAGTAGGACGTTCGTCAGATGATGACGCGGAAGAGCTTGTCATGGTGTAGAACGAGTTTGGAGCAGTGCGCGCTTCGCTTGACGTCCTCGACCCCGCAGAGAAGAAGTTGTCATCCGAAATTTCAGACAAGGCATGTATCTTCGTCTTACCACTAGGTGGCGGGGTGATGCGTACTTCACCACCAAGCCTAGGGCCGCTTGAGACAGTCACGGGAGACCCATCACCAAGAATGACGCCACCAACAAGACTCAGACCAAATCCAAGACCCGGCTTCGCGTTCCTCGCTCGGCTGACAGCAGAGGCAAATTCTTCATCAAGGTCAGTGAGCGAACTTGTGCGACGTAGAGAGCTGCTTCGACTGGGTGCAATGACACGGGGGCCACCAGTGTAGACATTAGTCAAAGCAGTATCATCTGTGGTGCGTGTGTGGTGACGGGGAAACGATGGGGCTCGAGATAGCGAACCGGTGCTCGAAGAATCCGACAAGTCCGACAGACTGGGAATGGCATGCAATGGCGGAACGAATACTGTTGACGCCGAACCAGAGCCAGAGCCAGCCGCAGAGGCACCAGCACTGCTGCTCGTCATAGACCGGATGGTTCTAATGGAGCCTGCCGGGGAACCAGGCTCTGAACGGCTCGGTAGCGTAACGGATCGATCCAGCGCCTCCCTAAGAGATCATTAGCAAAGCATGACTTACGGGAGCAGAGAAATGACCAACCAGATCGCGCTCACCCAGCGAACTCTTTCTCTCGCGCTTTCCGCGGCTAACCGCTCGACACCATCGATGTACAGAAGCTGGAAGGGACATAATAACTCCATCAGGGGAGGACAGTCGCCCTCAGCAATTTGAGCGCGGGCGGCGATCGTTCCGACATCTTCCCTGGCGCTTGGGTGGCTCGGAGAGGGCACAGAGCGCACTTCGGTACAATTGTATAGATCCAAGGTCACAACACCCCTACCACCCCCAGAAGCAATCCAAGACAGTAACAACATGTGCGGATACAGCAATGCCTCGCAACGTTGCCAGTGATATGGGGGTCCAGAATGTACATTAAGGTACCACAGGTCACCTTTGCGGAGCGGCTATCCACCTTGGTTAGTAATATCAAATAAAACAGACGTTGACACAAACCTCGCGGCTATCTCGTGCGTAAGCACCGAGCTCAGTCATGTCAAACGGAGGAGGGATCATACTATTGGCGTTCTTTGGTGTCGTCGGTGGATTCTGATTACTGTCCGAAGCCTCGAAAGTAGGTTGCTGGCCCCTCTCGGGTCGTGAGGGGCGTCTACGAAGGCCAAAAGTACCATCGGGTTTTGGAACCACAGACACAGATGTAGACGACTCGCTACGCGGAGTCTTACCAAGATCTGCTGGGCGATCCTTCCAAGCCTGAACAATGTTACGGACCGAAGTAAGAGGAGAGCGTGGAGACGTTTCTGGCCGACGTAAGGGCGAGACCACGGGCGAGAAGGCGGAAGAGTTCCTCGAGCTCCTTGCTTCAGCGAAGGTGTTGGAAAATGTACTTGCAAAGTCACTGGGAGTATATTGCGTGCCACTCCTCGTCGTTGTCGTTAGGCCTCTGGTGGGTGGCGCCAAAAGAGAGGAAGACGACAAAGGCTCTGAGACGGAAGACGAAGTAGATATGGCCGAACCGGCTTTGCTCTTCGTGGGGGACGAGGGACGAGAAAGATACCCGGTTGACGTCCCATAGCCCGTTGTGGTATAGCCGTAACCGGTTGTGCTACTGATGTATGGAGTGGACTGGCTGTGCGGAAAGAATGGACTGTGGGCACGGTTGCCTGGTATTGAAGATGTGCGAGAATGGTTAAAGGAGGTCTCGGAAGGTGACGCTCGATCCTCAAAAAAAGCAATGAGGTCACCAGTTCTCCTCCCCACAGGTCTTTCGGACGTCAAGTCTGTTACGGATCGACTGTGAAAATGACCCGGGGATGCGGTGCCGACAGGATGGGCGGAGTGGCGTAGTCCTTCAGGAGTGGGGTTCGCAGGTCGTGCACCGTCGCGCAGGTAGGAAGTAGGACGAGACTGGATGTTTTCGGTACGTTCTGAAATTGTGCTCAAGCGATTGCCTTCGCGGTTATAGATAGAATACGTGTCGAGACTGGTTGTATAAGATGGGGTTGTCGCGGTATAGGACGACGGTCCGGGGCCACGAGACCACTCCGTGAGCATGTCCTCCGTGTCGTCAAGTTCGTTGTCGACATCGGTCAAGGCCGCTTCGACTTCGGCTCTTTCTTCGACGGAGTTTTCTTCGACGTATGAATCGTAGGAAGCGCCAGACCTGGTCGGGGAGACATTCACGCGGCGCATGTGCCGATCTGATGCTGCACCATCACTATCTGAGGAGCTTAAGGGAGGATCTGGAGAGAGGTCGGATGCAAATGAGAGTAGCGCGGGTGCAGACACGCACCAGAGCCCGTGTAAGAGTATCTTGAAGGGGAGAAAATGGTCTGTGAGTTGGTAAAGGACGAAAACGTAGCAGTCCCGTAGGGAGGGGACCTTGGATCAGCACTAGAACTGTAAGCAGACATGGTCAGTACATCAGCAAATCGTCGTCACGATGGAGGTCGAAAGTGAACCAAAGCCGAGTTTAGGGTCGACTCAACCGCGGTCGCGTCGGATCACGTGATCGTAACACTGTTAGGTAATTTGTTCCCACTGCGGTGCTCTCTCGACACTGTCATCATGGCCGACGATATGGACGTGGACCCCCCCGCAGCGGGATCGGCCAAGAACACAAAGGACGACAGCAAGGAAAAGAAGAGATTCGAAGTTAAAAAGGTGCTCACACTACCAGCCTTATCGCCACCCTCTCTGATCCCCCTCTAGTGGAATGCTGTAGCACTCTGGGCTTGGGGTGAGCCGTCTACTCGCTCTTCGCTGGACTAGCCTTACACAGACACAGACATCGTGGTCGACAACTGTGCCATCTGTCGCAACCACATCATGGACCTTTGTGCGTGCGTTCTTGCCACGCTTTAGACCCTCCTGACCCCCCGTCAGGTATCGATTGCCAGGCGAATCAAGTATCAGCATCAACGGACGAGTGTAATGCCGCTTGGGGAATTTGTAACGTACGCACTTTCATCTTCCTGCTGTTCCCGGAAACTCAGCCATCCTAGCACGCCTTCCATTTCCACTGCATCTCACGATGGCTAAAGACAAGGAACGTCTGTCCGTTAGATAATCGCGAGTGGGAGCTACAGAAGTGGGTCCCGATTCGAGACGTCCTCTGACCTTGCTTGATGCCTGATTTCCAGATACGGTCGCTGACACGCTTCCATCGTCTTCTGTATCATAGAAGTCTGTTATTTCCCTCCAGTGTACCAACTGATAAACATCGTGTCGTTACGTCCGATGAGCGCTTGAGCTGCGTCCTTAAGCTATGACATTTTAATCTTCCAATCGAGAACTTACACGATCACGGATGACAAAGCTATCTAATGAGTTGCATACATCCGACAACCATGCACTCAGGTCTTCAACGGCCGGAAGTCGACAGCATCCGTTCGATTTCTTCTTGCAATGTTTGGCCTCGGAGAGCAATGATAGGCCAAGACATTTCAGCACCCTCTCTCAGCGAGCTCCAATTTGGCGACGGCGTTGGCAAAATATGAGAAAAGTCTTTCACAGAAAAGTCTTTGCCATCCTATTGTAGTATTTCCGTTTGGTTTCTCGTTATACGATGCTGAGCGAGGAACAAACCTGGAGTGGCTCCCTGTGAACTAGATCGCTCGGGTAACTTGCGAACTGAATGCCCGAGCAGTGCTCAATGATCGGATCTGATAAGCAGTCGAGATAGACATCAGCCGCCGTCGAGTCGTGCATGCGGAACTAGAGAACAAGGGTTATCAGGTGGAAACGGAAGACCGAAAGACGTGTACTCCACCTGATGACAACCAACCACGATCACACAGTCCTTTAGACCATGAATAATGATACTACCGTCGATCCTTGGCAACAGTATGATGGATCTCGAAATCCGCTGTACATAGAACGCAGTGATCTTCGGGTGATCTTCGTTACCGGGCAGTAGATTCACGATGCAATTGTCAAGATCGGATATCGAGAATTCGGCAGAGGAACTAGGAAAGCGAACGTCGAGGATGGTTAGATAACGATGAGAGAACGTAGCCAAGGTCTTTGTAGAGCCGATCAGTGTTGTCTGTGACTTTGAAGCAGGAGGGTCGACGACCGGTGCGCGTTCAACTGGCGGTTTCGTTTTCGCAGCCTTCCGTTTGAACGAGAACGTCGGTGCACAAACTGAGGCTCCGCGAAGCTCTTCGATACTTTTCTCCAACGTCTTGAGTTGCTGTCAGAGAGCATGACTAAAAACTCTCTGGTTGGGAAGGCGCAGGACTCACGAGTTCGCACTGCCTCTGATCATAACTCGGAAGACTCCCAGTAGCATCACTCAGGCTTTTGGTCAATCGCGAGAGATCCGATGTTATATTCTGCAATGTGGTTGGAGTTAAATCACGGTTGTCCTTCAGCACATTTAAGCGAGAGGTCAGTTCTACAAGATCTATGAGTCAGAGCACAAGGGCAGCACGTATTAGGCAGATCAGACCTGAAGCCGCCGCGTTAAAATCAAGATAGAACTTGTGTGAAAAGGTCCACTGAGGTTCGGAGCCAGACATCGCCGCTGGTGTCGGTTGAACGAGTTGTGGTGACTTAAAGTATCGTTCGGCCCTAATCTAGGTCCGGCAAAAGGCCAAGGCACACTCCTGCCTGATAGGCCAACGGAAAGTAGAGCATAAAATGGCCCAGTCTTGAGCTAGAACTTTATTTTTTCACCCTCATTGCAATGGACGGTATAGTGAGTATTATCAGCTACGGTTGCGGTTGGTCACGATTTGTTCAACATCGCCTTGGTCTACGCGCTCACCCCTCTTTAAGGCCTCTGTCTCTATATGACCTTCGTGGGCTGTATCCGTCGTGCGTCCACATTTCTGCCTATGTATGGCCTCCCAGGTATCGCTGATTTTTTTTCACGTAGCACCCGCCAGCGAATAAGGCTGTTGTGGGGCCTTTTCATCTAACAAAGATGACTCTGATCAATGGGTGAAGAAGGAACAAGCAAAGAATGGCGCTAGTCCGACATCAATTGACTCCCAACCTGCGCCATCGCTTGGCATGTCTGAGGTTACTCAGGCTGGCGATCCAAAGTCGACAAACACGGAAATCCAGCGATGATTACTGCTTGTGTGAGTGAGTGATATCCCATTCATTTTTACATGGGTTGACTTCAGTGCCTAGCAGTTACGTTTTTGTTTTTGTTTTTTGAACATAGAGGACGTTGCGTTTGTGGGCGCTACCACATGCGAAGTATTGAAGACTCGATAGGCGCCAAAATCGTCGACTGGTACGTGCAGTACAGAATGGAAACCCACGCTGAGCACTGAATTTTGAAGTTTCTAAACCACCCCGACATTCTTTCAGATTCGATACCAAATTCTTGAAGCTTCGCTTCGGTGCTTTCGACAAGGATCTGCTCTGAGAAAAATATGGGGATACGATACACGTCAGACTTGAGTAATGCAATTCATATGACTGAATGAGATATGAATCTTGTACGAATCATGGCCATTCTTGTTTAGCCGACGATGGGTACTACTGGACTCCAAGATGATCATTTAGCAATTGGGATCATCAATCTCACACGGACCATACGGTCCCTTGTTCTGCAAGGGCACTTCAATTAGATGAGTGTTTTGAATCCAAATCGCACGCACGTATTGGAAACATTCATGAGCGCCTACAAATGAATCTCATTCCATGAAAACTGACTGCGTCGTAGCACGGAATTCTCGGTAGCAGCCTCCTCTTGGAAGGTACCCTAGGTAACGTTCGGTGTGGTGCAAGGTTCAGTCGACAGGGAAAAAAATACACGTAACGGCTGGTTCTTACCTTCTTTTCCGCGATGTACAACCTTATTTGGTCAGAGTCAGGACGTGATACGACAATGAAACTGGCACAGTGAAAGGGCTTACAGTCCAGTTCGTGCTGATTGGTAACCCATCTGCCAATGACAGCGGCGTAACCCCACATGACGGATGAATGCTCGGTCCGATGGATCTCGGGGGGCGTCGCTCTGGCACAACCGTGTACTCCCGGGTTCCATACGTCTTGCACTGATGCGTCGGCCCAAAACAGATCGAGTCGCATTCGCTCTTCCTCCTCCCGTCGAGTGCGTCTGTTCGCTCTCCCGGGCCCAATCCGCCTTTGATACCTCCCGCTCCTCCGCCTGTTTTTCGTGTTCGAGGGCCTTTGTGTGCTACTCTTTCCGGATACGAACTTGCTCCTCAGGGTCCAGCAGAGGATCGTTGAAGTTGGCATCATAGTCGTGTAGACGCCCAGAGCAACAACAGGCGTCAAGAACACAAGGAACCATCGACTGAGAGCTATGCGTGCAAGTGCAAGTCTCCCAGCAATCCTGAAAAAAATCCGTACGAGAAAGCGCAAAATATTCAAGTAAGTCGCAAAAATATATACTTACGACAATGGCTTCTGAGGTTGAGTCCATTCGAAAGGTGTCTCGGGAAAAAAACCAGTACATAGGGTTCACGAGCCGTTCACGTCGATGGAAGTCGATAAAAACAGTCTCTACTCACTTAATCATTGATGTAGGATCGACTTTGGGTGATAGATGGAGATGTCAGTCGGAGTCGGCGGTCCGCTCACCGAAGTCGAATCGAAAACTAGCAATAAGTTTCTTGGCACCGCCACCATGGTAGCCTAGTCCCTACACTCGTCGGCACCGTCACTGAGACAACACCGACGAAACAGACACCACAGATTCTCTGAGACCCTCGAGAAGGCGGCGAATCTCGTGGGTTTGGGATTCGCTCGTTAGGAAATGGAAAGAGATACCGTTATTGGTTCGTTGACATGACTTGCCATCCGATTTTCTTTCTTTCTGTAATCAGATTCGACCTCATTGGACTTGGAGTCTCTGAGTCATCCACCCGTGTCGACCAAATTTCCGTGCCATTGGACGCTCCTCAACTTGTATTTGTTCGACCAGCGTGGATTATCGATCTTTATTCCCAGGCATATGCCCGCCCATCCGAAACTTAGGACCGAAATGCTGCCTTGGTCATCTGTGATACGCGCATCTCTCTTTCTGGCGCGTGTGTCTGAATTTGAAGGAGGTCAGATGAATCATAAATCTTTTGTGTCCACGCACCTCACTTCCTCAGCAATGATAGTCGGGTAGGCTCCTCTGGCAATATCAGCAATGGGAATGTGGTCAAGCCAACTTTCCTACGGTACGGATGTAAACGAATACGTGGCCTTGGGCGAGCCAGTTCTTTGCTCACACGAATGGTAGAGGTGGTCATTGCGGCATTTTCATTAACATGTCTTTGGAACTTGAAAGCTTCTCGGCCTCTAAGGCCACAAAATTTAACCAGGTGTAGAGCATGCCTGTTCGCGTCGGCGCCGACAGGAGAGCGGGTGGAAGATCGGGAGCGATCGGTCGTTTGCCGGATTTGGACACACCTCTCTCATTTCCAAATATCCGGCGTTGGTCACTGTCGAGTTTGACAAACAAATATTGTGGTCCACCTAACTGAAGGCGGTCGGGCTGCGCGCAGATAAATGAAACGCTAACAATGGACTCCCTTTAGGACAAGAATCGTCAGATTGGCTATCTATTGGACTTTTTCTGCGAGTAAGCACTTCACCTGAATACTGCATAAAAATGGCCTACGATAATATCCACCCTAGCCTCGTTCTGTTCACTCTTAATTTATGTAAGTTCAACCCCAGTTATCAATCAGCCTCTTGATGGAGCAATGCCGCACCATCTATTCCTTTCAGTCCAATCCCCTCTTCCATAGGGAGGGGATCGAATATTCGGCCGCTAGGACACAACCGTAGCGTCCATAACGCAACGTAAACCCATAATAGCAACGTCGCGACAGCGTGAATAGATTCCCTCACCCGAAAAAAGGAGACGAAAATGTCATAGCAAGTGCGAGCGTGCAATTTGCGTGTTAGTCCTACGGAAGACTGCACGTTATGCCGACATACGTTTGGGAAAATCACCATGGGGCCAATACGCCAGCCTGAACGGTACACGGGCTTTTCGCACGGAATACCACAATCCAAGAAATGCCAAAACCATCTACGTGGCCCCAAAGCACCACAGAGCAAAGGCAAATACGACGCACAATACATTGATGGTTTCTCTCGTGCTGGATATCCCTAGCAACCCGTCCGCTTCTTCATTCGTCAGGGGTGATAATGGAAAGAAGACCGACATGAATGCAGCCCCCTCTAAATAACCACATAAAATCGTGTGAGGGAGGTATAAAGTGAGGAGCATCACCACGAGTGCCAATCCCACAACAACCATACACGCCGAAAAGGTAAACGCAATGACGTCCGTTCAGGACTGCTCTTTAGTCAGATGCAGCTATTGTCACGTGGATCGTGAAACACGTGTAAATACAAAGCGAAAGCATATTATGTGAATCAACTGCGACCGTCATACAAACTCGGAACAAGAGGAAGCACGTTTAGCATTTGGGGTCGTTTATTTCCCACTGACCATATTTGCCCCAAATCTACATACATGCGGGTTGATTGAGTGGAGTTCACGATTTCTGAAATTATACGTACGGAATTAATACATTCTTGAGCACCCGGAAAATGATCCAAATCGTTAAAATGAGTTGGCGTTGTCGCACAGAGTTCTTCCCAGTCGCTGTCTTCTGGAATATTCTCCAGCTTCTGTGTGACAAGCTGATCAAAGTTGTCAGTGGGACTATGTGATCTACGAAAAATCTAGTCTTGCCTTCCTCCCAGATCCTGGTAAGGTGCACCCCTGACTCCTTTTTAGTACTGCATACAACGACTTATGATATTGAGATGACTTACCTTGTCATTGTACGAGTCCCAGAACGTTGTACACTTCGGTTCCTGCTGGCTGACTTCGAAAACACCTACCATGCCATCAAATCCCTAATGCACATAAATTTTGTTATCTTGGCCCAAGGGAAAATCTCGTACCCTATCTTCGCATGTCTTCGGTAGATGTGAGATCCCATGAATCTCGAGCGGCGTGGCTCTGCATGCCTCTACACGCAACCCCCAGTTTGCTGGCAGATTCATGAGCACTGCGGTATACTCTCGCGTCCCATATGCTTTGCACCACTGCGCCTGCACGTGGCCCCAGAATAGATTGAGTCGGACACGCTCTTCCTCTTCCTTCCGAGCACGTTCTTTCAACTCCCACTCGTGTTCAAGGCGCTCTCTCTCCCATTCGTGAACCAGCATTGTGTGTCGTTCCTCCTCCCATGCCCATCTTGCCCTCACAAGCCTGTGCTGCTCTTCCTCCTGTTGAGTACGCTCTTCCAAGTCGCGCTCATGTTTGATGCGGTCTTCTTCCCATTCGCGAACAAGCTTTGCATGTTGTTTGTCTTCCCATGCCCATCGCGCTTTAATAACCTCCCGATCAGCAACCTTCTTTTCATGCGCGAGTAGCTCCTTGCTCCAATCTTCCCGAATCCGTTCCCGTACTCGAGGGTCCGCAGGATCGTTGCAATATGTGACCGGCATCGTCCCTATGCAAACTCCTAGGGTGACTATGAATGTCAGGAGCACGAGGAACCATCGACTCCGTATCCCGCGTGCGAGTTTCTTTAAGATCCTAGGAGGCGAATTGCTGCGTCAGGACAACGAGCAGCGTCAAGCAATACGTATACTTACGTCGGGGGTGGATCCGCTGCGGGAAAACTGGTGGTGGTATGGTACAACCCACTTACAATCTGCTCCGTTGCGCCAGGGTAGGGCGGTGGAGGAAGAGAACTGCTTGTTCACGTCGACATTTACTGATGACAGCCACTGAGAATCTGCTTACCTGCCATCGGCAGTGGCTCCATAAGATTGAAAGGAGCTGTAAATTGACATGATTCGGGACTAAAGACTGCTCTTTTCGGGGCGACGTTTGGATTCTCAACAGAAACCAAGCTGATCGCCTCGCTAAGACGGCAAGAAAACCCAAGTACGTCTGGAAAAGAAAGCGCCAGCGCCTTCCCACTGGCCACGCCGTTTGCGGGGTTGAACGCACGTGACTAACGCGGGGCGGAAGTTAAACGTAACGTTCAGCACTTAGCTTCAACTCCCAGCAGGGTTTCACAAACTGGATGTACAAGTACACACTGTTGAGTGCGTGTAGGGCGTGATACCCTATTGAGGAGGACCATTAATTCCTTCCCGCCATCAATGGCAGGATCTCTGAGCGATTCCTCACCTTCAAGGAAGGTGGCGCTTCTAGCAGCGGGCGCTCCGAGTTGTGATCCTCTTGTTCTACGGCAGGCACGGACTCTAAAAGATGGTGTCTCGCATAAATGGCGGTGAATTTTGGGCTACAGGTTGTCTCTTCACAAAATATGACGATCTACTAATACTTACATATCTGTGTACAGGTCCCCCCAAAAAAGATGAGCCAATGGTCACTCGTACGGTCTAACCTGACTGACTCGTTGTCCCAATTCTTGTTACCTCCACTGGCATTTCCTCGACGTCAGGCTCGTTCTGCTGCACGTCTGTGAATATGATCGCCGATTCAACACCAATGCGAGAACCCGACAGGCCAAACACGCTATCGACGCCTCCGCGCTGCACATCCTGTGCGTACAGCTCCCGCATGCTGATAACGAACCGAGGGGTTAGGATGTAAACCGGCACGAATTCCACGATGGCCGTCAGTTCATACAGCCAACCTGCTCCTGGAGTTACATGTACTGAAATAGCTCAATGAAGTGAGGAGCTGGAACGTCATTATTTCAGTGTAATCATCATTTCCCTGGTTTGCTCGATAGTTGGATTGCAAGGGAAGGGTTGACGAGACGTGCGTGACAATGTAAATGACCCTCTGCTTTGAGAGCTTTGTTATCTGGTAAGTCTGGAGCGACTCTCTCATACATTTGACAATCGTGAAGATATTACTGTACCGTTGGATGACGCCCAGTATATCGGCCCAGTTATATGAGGCCGAAAATTCTGTTATGTACACAATACGAATAACTCACTATTTGATAGGCGATCACAAAAAGGGCAAAAGTGGTTAGTTGATTTAGTACTAAAACACTTTTGACAACTCACACACCTGACACACTCTCTGACAATGCTACTGCCGATGGTGTGGTGATGATCTCCAGCAGAAACAATGCTAAAAGAAACACAAGGACATGTCTCGATCAACTACACATGGCCCCATACATGAAGGATCATCACTGCTATTATACCATTCAGAGATTCCATTTGCAAACAATGCAATCACTCATGATCTGCTGAACAAAGAAAGAGCCCAATTCGCGAATTTGGTACGTGTTAGTGGTCGCGTCGACAAATTTCATCTTGTAAAGAGTGGGGATCTGTTAGGACTGTTGAAATTGAAGTCCTAACTTATTAGGCTTTGATATGACACAAAGTCTACTACACTTGTAGTAAGATGTGGTAAGACCATGGTATTCATTTATATCCATAACCATGTGTCTACAAGAGTCCTTAACATGTGTTACACACAGTCTAGCCCTTTGTATTGAGTACACTTCCCTTATTACTCACAAATTACACCATAGTGACCTATTACAGAAGTTTCACCTTCTTATGGTAGTTTGGCTCATTTGTTTGGTCT